>JAFMSR010000006.1:51789142-51818863 GCA_022818135.1 Saxidomus purpurata | reverse complement strand
AAATGTCACACTTCAGCAGACCTGCATGTACACTGTATATGATGTTTTAACTTGTATTTTGTAAAATTTAGCTCAGATGGTTAGAGTGTCTGACTTGCAAGCAGAAGAACTTTGGTTTTAATCCTACACTTAAGTTACATCATTGGTGACGAGGTTAAAAACGGTCAGTTCGCGCTTATAAGGTTAGTGGACGGTTCTTAGTGGACCAGGCAGCTTGTGGTATTTGCAGGGGTTATCATCGATATGCTTTGAATATGTCTTTTATCAAGAAGTTCTTATAGGTCAGCTATATCTCCATACAAACAGGGAGAAAACAATACAACAGTCACTTGAAGAAAGAAAATGACTTGAAATAATGTTTTTGACCACAGATCTACGTCTTAACTTGAAAGTGTAAAAAAGTAATAAAAGGCCTCAAAAGTGGGGCTACCCTGGAAATATCAACCCCATGATTAAACTGTCTCTGTCAGCACATTTTCTTCCAATTTGATATTTGGTTTGTTGTTAGAGTAATACCTGACAAGTCAGAATATAAGATAAAAAAGGTAGGTCACCAGCCTTGTTTATAAGTAATGGACACTTTTTGAAGTATACCCTTGAAAGCAGTGAAAATGACCCCATATCATGTTTATCAATATTAAAACTCTAAATTTTGCAATACACCGTTGTTTTTTATTTCAAATGTTAGGCAATTGATCCTATTTCATGAGACTACATGAATTGAGGTTTCAAAATGTATTCGTGAACACTGAAAATTTACCATAAAGAGAACTAGATCTAGTTTCTGTAAAAAATACGTAAAATTTGTAGTCATTTATCAAAGATTTTTTTCTTAATGTTCAAGCAATGATAATTTCTTGATTTTTTGCAGCAGAAATGTTCAAACATCTCTTTTTCTGAAAACTAATTTAAAAATGATAGGTCACCAGCCTTGTTATTGTTGTTTCGGCAGAGAGGGTGGTGGTGGACGGGAGGCCATGTGTATAATGTCATAGACGTAAAACAGATAGCTCAGTGAAACTTTAACCAGACAAATTGAGCGCAGTAAAACACATACAAATAATATGTAACAAAAATATATCATTCTGAAAGCATTTAACACGGTTTAAAATTTTTAAAAATCAACCTTTGTTAATACTGACTCTTTGGATGCTTTTAAAGGATGGTAATAGGAGAGATCGCCGTGACGTAAACGTCAATTTTGATAAGATTGCTGGTGGGCAATAACAGTTGTGTTTACAATGCTTTTGTAGCGGAAAGGAATTTTTGAATTTTTATAACTATTTTGCTATCTGAAGGATTTTTAAAATTCAAAAAGTTATGAAATGCTCTTGATACTCATATTTTCACATTAAAATATAGCTTTTGAAAAAAAATACCGTTTTTAATGACACTTGATTTTTCATAACGGCTTGTTGCTGCTATAACCATTTACGAAAACAGTGTAAGTTACGCACTCGCGAATTTTTCATTTTGAATCTTAACAAAAAATGTGTATTTTATTAGCTTTCTAGTGATATAAAACATTTTAAAATATCTTTTGTTTTAAAAAAGTTACGGCCGTTAAAAAAACACCCATAACAATACAAAAACATTGACTACCGACCCCTGCCCATCATTGATCTCTTATCAGAAGAAAATATTGCGTAATACAGGGTTTTATTTGCAAACACGATCTCTCCTATGAATTGTCTTAAGATACTCTACTGTCTCGGTGACGTAGACTTGAACTGATGACATAATAAATTCGAAATGTGACCAGTTAACCGGAAATTATTTCTTATGTGACTGCATATAACAAAATATCATACTTTACTTCGCTCTCTGGTCGAAAACACCGTAAGCCACAGGTTATTTTTCTTTCAATTGAATTACTGAGAAAAAACTAAGATCGGCTGATTTCGAGCGCAGTACGGAATCACACGAAGGTTAGGGTAACAGATTTTTAGATAATTTGTGCAAACAAACTGTCTGTTTCTTCCGGGACAACAACATTATAGATTGTATCAGATCATTTGAACTTCAGCAGATGTCATATTCATTTAAATACTGCTTTTGCTGTAAGAAACGTCGTCTTGAAATGACAATGATAAATGAAAACATATGTAGCCGGTGCCATTATGACAAAAACCAAGTTAAAATGTTTTCACGTGATAATAACATGGACCCGGGATCTGTACCTGAACAACTTTCCAATCTTTCAATAGTTGAGCAACAACTCATCAGCCGGTTAGCTCCTGTGATGCACATTCACATGTTAAAACATGGCGGCATTGCTGCAAAAGGTCACTGCGTTACATTTCCATAGGATATAGGTGAACCAGCAAAAGTATTACCAAAATTACCTACAGAAATTCAAATACTAAAAGTAAGAAAACCCGGTAGTAATAACACCAGTAAGGATTTCCGTGTACGAAGGTATGTCATTCAAAGTGCACTAACATGGTTAAAGATTAATAACCCAGCATACTCTGACATTACAATTAGCTTTGAAAGGTTAATGTTGCTGCCTGAAAATGGAGAAATAAACATTGAAACCATAGAAGTTAATGACAATCAACAATGACCAAGGGCCTGCGCCAGAACAAACTGATACTGAAGACATTTCTGGTGAAAGTACTTCTACAGCAACAATCCCAGAACCAGCAATAAATATTAGGACTGAAGTTCAAAATACTCTTCAAAACATTGTTGATTCAAACACTAATAACTCTACAAAAAAGCCAACAATTCCTATAATACCATGGCCATCTAAAGGTTCTTCCCCATTATCTGAGTTTACAACCCAATATTTCTTTACGCTTGCATTTCCTTGTTTATTTCCACATGCTCTAGGAGATTTCCACATAAACAGACCCAGAACTATTCAATCTATGTCAGAATGGGAAGAACATCTAATTTAATTCAAAGTGGAGACAACTCAATTGCACAAAAGATTTTGTACTTTGGCGCTAGTTTACGTGGTACGTCCCAGTACTGGACTCAAAGGTCAAGAGAACTTAGATCTCTCATTCATTTTCAAATAAATGAAGGTAAAGGTCTTCCTTCATTCTTCACAACTGGAAGCTGTGCTGAGTACCATATCAAACCATTAAGACGTCTTCTTCAACAGTACCTTGAATTCACTACAGGCACATCAGTAGACCTAAGTAATCGTAACACATTATTTAAAGTTCTGCAAGAAAACACACATATTTTTTCACATTATTTTGATCTTCGAACTCAGTCATATTTTCAAAAAGTCATGCAAGCTGGATTTGGTGTAAATGCATACTGGTATCGGTACGAGTTTGCAAAATCAAGAGGTATGATTCACTGGCATGGTTTGTGTTGGATATCTGATAGAGAACCACATTGTTTATTACATGAAGCTATTGAGAAAGGTCTCAATTCTGACCAATGTGCTGAGGAACTATCAGATTGGGCCAAACCTAAATTTAGTTTAACAGCAATGCATCCTGCTGCAGACATTCAAATGGCACACCAAATACACATTTATGGCCACCTCCAGAGGGCACAGCACCGGCCCCACCAGATGAAAAAAATCCACTTGTAAAATTACTACTCGATGTAAGCGAGTCACAAGAATCAATTCTTGAAGATCACCTTTTACTCACAAATCGGATAAATATTCACCGATGTTCTGATTATTGCTTGCAAAAGCAGAAAGGGGAAAATGAAAGAAAAATGTAGAATGGAATTTGGCACAGAACACTCCCCTGGAAAGGTTCTCAGATAAAATGCTGCACTAGTTAAAGACAAAAATGGTTCTCTTCGCTTAGAAATAAAGCGAGATCATCCAATGCTAGCGCAGCATTCTCAACACCATACTCAAGGATGGAGAGCAAATGGCGACATTTCTCTAATTTTATCAAAGAGCGGGGCAGATAATCCTTCCAATAGTGACATAATTTGCCACTGAAAAGAATGTGACTGGATATGCCTGCAAAGGTAATCAGCCAACAGCTGAAGCTGTTGAGTTATTTAATTCCATGGCTAATGCTGCTGATGAGACCACAGGTACAAATGGCAAATCCATTTGTACAAAGCTTCTCATGAACACAGTCAAAAGAGATATCTCTAACATGGAATCAACATATGAATTGATAGCATTACCCCTTTACCTTTGCAGTCACCACTTTCAAAATGTTAGCTTCACAGGATATAGAGTACTAGAACGTACAGGCAAAACACTAACAAAATCAACACCACTTGACAAGTATTTAGCTAGACCACCTGAAGAAAAATGTTCACGGTACCAATTCATCTGTTAACAAGGTAGAGTACCAGTTATATCAGGTGGCTGTACCATACCATCTTTGCCTCTAACAGAGGATTATTCAAGATCAATGTTACTTTTACACTGGCCAAACTGGCATCAAATTTCAGATATCAAAACAGAATCACAGTCTTGGATTGAAATTATGGAAACTTTTATTGAAACTGATAACTGCCCAACATTTTTAAAAGCTGAAATCGAACGAGCTAAAAGAAATGACCCTGACAACTCCTATGACAATCAACTTGAAAGTAATGATGATGACTGCAACAATGAAATTCCTGACTGGATACAAAATCACAGACCTGACTGTGACTATGAAAACAATGATGACTTTCAATATGATGATGGTGGAGCAGACAATGACTGGAGCAAAACTCATCTCAATTATCCAGAAAATCTTGGATTAAAATTTGTAGGTGATATCAATAAAATACCACTTACCGCAACTCAGTTACAGCTCCCTAATATTAACACCTCACTTATGAATAAAGAACAAAAACTAGCATTTTGTATAGTTATGGAAACTCTATTCAAACATTTAAACAAACAATTATTTGAACCTCTGAGGCTTGTAGTTTCAGGAACTGCTGGTTGTGGTAAATCTTTTTTAATCTCATGTCTTGTCCTTGCTATTAGAAAAATGTATGGATGCAATGATTCTGTCCAGGTCTTATGTCCAACTGGTAACAGTGCAAATCTTGTAGGTGGCAAAACAATTCACAATTTTATGAAAGTACCAACTTCAGTTAAATCTACAAAAGATATGGTTGCACCAGATGGAAACACAGGTCAACAGCTTCAAGATAACTGCAAGAATTTAGTGGCACTGTTAGTGGATGAAAGATCACTTATTGGTTGTATTACACTTGGCTGGATGGAATTCCAATGCAAATATAAAATTATAATGCAAAATATTGATCAAGACTGGGGAGGACTTCCTGTGGTTGTTTTATTAAGGGATGATATACAATTACCACCAGTCTGTGATTCTCCAGTATATTTTAGCAAAAGTAAAATTCTTGCAGCTGTGCATGGCTTATTAGTTTGGAAACAGTTTCAAAATGCAGTTCAACTTGAAACAGTTATCCGTCATAATAATGACCAACAACATTTCAAACATGTCTTAACATCTTTGAGACAATAAAAATCTTTCAAAACAAGATGCAAAATGGCTTCAAAATTTTCAATGGAATAACATGAAGCAACTGTATGGAGAAGAATTTATGACAGATATTGCTGATAATGGCTTATTTGTATTCCCAACACATACAGCTGAATGGTCTCATAACAAATTACAATTATTAAAAGTTAACCAGTTTGCTCCAATAGCAACGTTATCTTCCATCAATGAAGGACCTCATTCATCCAGAGCACCATGTGACAAAGCAAGCGGTCTTGAAAAGAGACTTTTCCTCTGCAGAGGAGCAAAGGTGATGCTTACCACAAATATTAATGTGTCATATGGGTTATTCAATGGTTCAATAGGAAAAGTCATTGATGTAATATATCTTTGTCAAAGGAATCCTCAGAATTCACTTCCAGATGTTGTAATGGTTAATTTTCAAAATTACACATGACCACCACCCACTGATTGTACCGATTGTTCCAGTTGAGAGGAAAATTGACTGCTTTTGTCATAGCTGCAAGAGATCTCAGATACCACTTCGGTTAGGCTGGGGAACAACAATACATAGATGCCAAGGTATAACAATAGGAGAAGGCCAAATAAACAGATATATAGTCATTGACCCTGGATCAAAATCATATGAATCAAGAAATTCAGGGGCATTATTTGTTTCACGTGCAAAATCAGCTGGTGATAAAAATAAACCCTCTGATTTTTACTGGCATCCAAATGTTCTTGTGAATGAAGACCGCTTATGTCACGTTGTTTCTACTCCAAAAACAAGGGCAAGAAGTAATGAAATACAGAGAATTTCCAACTTGGCTACAGAAACCCGACAAAAGTTTCATCACCTAAATAATGAAGAAGCCTTCCATAAGATAATTGCAAACATTGAAGAAGCAGCACTTTGTAAAGACATTGAGGATGAAGTCATTAGGGAATAAATTATTGTATACAACAATCTGACATAGATTGGTATACCCTGCAACTATTCACTACAATATTATATCAATTTATGTATATTTCTTTTGACAATATCAAAGGTAATTGGCACATATACTTTTTTTACTTCTATATAGTTATTTTACATAAAAAATAAGAATTTCATTATGTAATAAGCATACAGAAGTCAAAAAAGTATATGTGTCATGTACCTGTGGACAATATATACATTTAATTTATTCCAATTTAATTTATACTCCCTTCATGTACTTAAACTACCTCTATGGTTGGTGGCATGTCAGCTATAAACCAAATGTAGTTAAATTCACAATGAAAAATTTAATTATTATCAAAACCAACAACCACAATTTCATATATCATCAATTTATGTATATTTCTTTTAACAATATCACAAGTAATTGACACATATACTTTATACACAAATGTATGCCTGTTTACCCCCCCTCCCTCTCTCTCTCTCTCCCTCCCTCCCTCCCTCCCTCTCTCTCTCTCTCTCTCTCTCTCTCTCTCTCTCTCTCTCTCTCTCTCTCTCTCTCTCTCTCTCTCTCTCCCCTCTAAAACATATCGTACTCAACTGTTCAATTAAATTACCTTCTTGGTTGGTGGCATGTCAGCTATAAACCATTGAAAGGTATTAAAAATTTACAATAATTACACCATACTACATCTTGCCATTTTAATTGTCACATTTTTCTTCAGTACATATGCTTATAAAATGCACACCAATGTAAAATTAAATGCTCACTTTCAAAATTGTTGTACCTGTCACATTTGAACATTTAACTCCGAGATGCATTTTTATACTTGGAAACATTTCTAAAAAACATATTCTTATCTTCCAGATGGACCATATCATTTTTGCAACCGACTCAAGAGGAGCAAAACTTAACTATTATTTACAATTATCATTTAAACTTGTTTCATATTCACACAATAATTATTGCTGGAGGTACTTTTCTAATGAATATGCCAACTTAAACAAAGGCAATACTAAATGTAAGTTTGTCCTCATTCCTCCTGCTTCATTATTAAAATATGAAGATTTTAATATTGAAAGAAAAAAAAAATCTCCCAGCTACACACAACAAGAAAAACAACTAGAGCTATCACTAAATGTGATTAATACCCCCGAAAGACTGCTTTATAAACTGAGGAAGTTCGTAGTAACAGAATACCTTGCAAAAAACTAAAATAGAGATACTGTTCTTGACAATAACTCTTTAATTAGTCAAGATATAGTTATGGTTCTTGTACACTGCACCTCCTCTTATTGTGCTGGACCATTGTATGAAGTTGTATTGCATTCCAACCAGTAGTTTTCAAGTTATGCTCTGCGACAAGGAAAAGTAAAAATGGGCAATAACTCTGTAAATACTCAAGATAGAGTAATGGTTCTTGTACACTGCACTTCCTCTCATTGTGCTAGACCATTGTATGAAGTTGTATTGAATTCCAACTGGTAGTTTTCTAGAAATGCTCCGGACAAGGAAAAGTAACAAAGGGCAATAACTCTGTAATGAGTCAAGAAAGTGTTATGGTTCCTGTGCACTGCACTTCCTCTCAATGTACTTGACCATTGTATGAAGTTGTATTGAATTCCAACCAGTAGTTTTCAATTTATTCTTCGGACAAGGAAAAGTAACAAAGGGCAATAACTCTGTAAATACTCAAGATAGAGTTATGGTTCTTGTACACTGCACTTCCTCTCATTGTGTTAGACCATTGTATGAAGTTGTATTGAATTCCAATTAGTAGTTTTCAAGTAATGCTCCGGACAAGGAAAAGTAACGAAGGGCAATAACTCTGTAATTACTATAGATAGAGTTATGGTTTCTGTGCACTGCACTTCCTCTTATTGTGCTTGACCATTGTATGAAGTTGTATTGAATTCCAACGAGTAGTTTTCAAGTTATGCTCCGGACAAGTAAAATGCAACAGACCGCCTGACCGACCGACCGACCGACCAACCACCGGGTGACTCCTATATACCCCCAAACTTCGTTTTGGGGGTATAATTACAACAGCTTGATTTAGAAAATGATATAAAAGAAATAAATGAACACATATCCACTATGAATCTCAAATATAACAAACATTCTGTTAGATGGCACCGGGACTTACTAATATGTAAAACCAAAAAGCGTCATAAACATGGTCAAAAACACAAAATCAAATCAGTATCATCTGCAAATATGTATGACGGTGTGCACCCAAACAATATTTTGTGTAATAAATGGTTCAGTTTCCTTACACAGTCAATCTTATAGGACATTTACAACAATAATGAATCTGACTCTAGTGATCAAAATGACACTTGGGACTTCAAACGCCAATAGAAACATTACAATAACAAACTTATAATGAAACATTTTAACTTTATGAAAAAAATAATTAAATAACAATAATAATTAATTCACACTTATCTGTGGGTGACATATCAGTCACTAACAGTAAGGCTTCACCAAATATTTAAAGTAGTTTACAGTCTGCTTTACTTTAGTTTAAACAATATTAATCATTAATGTACCTTTATGCAACTATAGTTTATCAAATTATATAAAAAGTCATGTTTATCTGTGGGCGACATGTCAGTCGCTAACAATAAGACTTGACTTCAAATTTAAAAAATAAACCGTGTCAAACCAATATAAATTGATAACTTAAATATGTCTGTACAAGTAATTTAACTTATTCAAACGCAGCTGCATGGGACAATGTTTTGGACATCATATAGATATCTACAGTATATATAAAAGTAAGATTATAAATGTTTATTGTTTACTTCAGTTATTTGTTTATGTATTACTTTTACTACTTGTTTAACTTTTACTTAGTTAAGCTTTCGCCCGATATAGGTATTGCCTATTTTCATATTATTGTCCCTCTAGACAAAAAAAAAGAAAAGAAGCAGATTGTTCGTAAGATTTCAGATCAAAACACAATACAGTGTAAATGTCATGGTCATATATTCTTATGATAACCGCATGTCCTCTCCGGTGCTACCTGTAACTATCAACCAACGACAAATTTCGCCCAAATATTCAATAAAAACATGATTTATTCGCATAATTTTGTGCTTCGTGTTTCTTTTAACACATTTTTGAACTAAATAGTTTAAATAAACGCTTATTTCAACGAAATGGACATAAAATGAGGCCGAAGTGTCATGTGGCCGAAACGTCATCACAATTTTCTTGAGGCCGAAACGTACTGGGGCCGAAACGTCTGGTTCCCGTTTCCGATCATTTCGCTTGCTTGGTTACCGTGAAAGTTAGTAGTTGTGAAAATTAATGTTTTAAGGTGTTACACCATCCACTATTGTAAAGTAAATTGTTCTAGAGGCAGAGTTTCGTTTTCAATCGACGATGGCCGCCATCTTGATTTTGACTCGCGTAACGACTTGCGCCTGCTCTTGACATGGTGCAAAAGTTACGCCAATTTTTACGTTTTTACGCCAGCTGTTGATAAAACGCTCGTTACGCCAAACTTAGCAGTTACGCCAGAACTTACGCCTAAACGTTGATAAAACGGCCCCCTGATGTACATTACGTCGTGGTCGGCGTAGAGAAACACCTACACATTTTCGGTTGAAATGACGTTTTTGTCTCTTCCCTTGACGTTTTCGACTTTCTGTCCGACGGCACGGTTAATGTTATAATATCTATATAGAGGATAATTGTTGGTTTAGGCGTAATCAAACGTGAACCGTGGCTTAAACAATATTTTATTCAAATAAATGCATATACAATATGTCTGCTAAATAGCAGCAAGGATAGAGTAGAGAGCTCTAAGCTTATTTAAAATACTCTCATCATACTCTTTTAAACGTGAACTGCTTGAAGACAAGGCTATCGCGAATGTTTAAAGATGTTTAAACTATACATGTTTAATTCAATATATGATGTTCATGTTCTTGGAAATCGTAAATATACATCTACACGCACTGTTGACTTTTTTCTATTATAAGAACTGAAATACATCTATCAAGTTCGGTAAAACTTTCATACAGTTTTAATTAGCAGCATGGATGATTTCTCCGGTTTACAATTGTAAAGTTGATGTGCATTGCATTTAATGAAATGTGTTTAAACAATTGTAATAAAATCGTTATTGTAGCGCCAAATTTTGTCTGTGCTATTTAGTGGTTAGTTATAAAAAAAAACAGGCATTAATACATTATTACCACTTCCGGCAAGATGGCGGCGTGAAAACAAAAAATCGCTGTAGGGAAAAAATTATTTATAGTTGCGTTGTTTATGAATATATATACTACGATGTATAAAGCCAAAAGACAATTTCTAGACTGATAACATTTTTTCGGGGACATCTAAAACTGATAAAAACAATATCATAAACAAAAAACAATTGTTTGAGAAAAGCGCATCAAATTCATAATTTTCAATATCTTAAATAACACCTGAACAGTCTAGTATTATATTTATTCAGTACAAAATATGCTAATTTTGTTATATGTCTGTACTATTTCACTGCTGGTTTCCCATTTCAAGCATCTCGTCTGATTCACTGGAGTAAGAATGTCTATCAGTCCTGTTCCTTTTCTCTCTTAAAAATAATCTTTTCAAAAATGGAGGTACAAAAATCCCCATCGGAAGAACGCATTTTTCGTTGATTACATAGGGATGTTTAGGCTGTGTGAAGAAACTTCCAATTAAACCAGTTACTATAGTAACAATCGTCCCAATTAAGTGGATATACATGTACGATATTGAATAATATGTTCCCAGACCGGACATGTATTCTTCAGATTTGTCAAAATACACAGCCGACGTCGATGTAGGTAAAGTTAAAGACACGTTGACCAGTGTCGTAGAGTCATTTAAGTACCTCAAATTATGCGATGTGTTTGAAGTTGATAAATTAGACGTACTGACAATACATTGATCTGTGGGACCTGAAGGCAGATATGGTGATTGCTTCAACTCTGAGGAGAATGTTTGACCAAGGACCAGCCATAGATTTATTGACAATCCCACAACTGCCGCAAATATTACAGCTCTTGGTCGGCAACTACGAGAAAATGCGGAAAGAAGAAATACACCTGTTTCCGGACCACCAACTGCTCCGCCCAAACTTGCAATAATTTGTCCTAGTGGTCCTTTTACGTTGAATACGAAAAAAGCAAATGCAACAGATATAAGCCCATATAGCACGACAAAAAGTTTAGATATATTCGTAGCCACATTGTCCTTCATGTTGGGCTTAACGACCATTAGAATATCTACACATGTAACTGTTGACAGTCCACTGAGACCTGAAGATATTGTACTTAATGACGCAGCTGCCAGGGCCGCAATGAACAAACCAGGCATCCCCGGAAAGCCCTCAAACATTTCAAGAATTGTAAATGGTATTAACTGATTTGGATTGCTTATTTCACCAGAAGCTAAAGGGTCACATCCCTTTTCGCTAAAGTAGGCAAACACTGCAATACCTTCGAGCATAACTATGAACAACACAAAACAATATATAGGTGTAGCGATATATAAAAGTCTTCTTGCCACTTGTATATTCGGTGTGGAGAGTATTCGCTGAACTCCGGCCTGGGAAATTGCGCCGTAGAAGAATTGTGGTAGAGCACCGAGAGCCAGGGTCCAAAAGGTATGCCTGACCGTTGGGTCAGGGTCGAAGTTGAAAATGTTAAAGCGGTCCTTGCTGATACTGACGATGTTGGAAGGACCTCCAGCACTGACTGTACTTTTGATAATGACTGAAATATCAGAAAGTGAAATATAATTAATCATTTGAATTAACTGGTCGGTATTTCAGTTAATGTTGGAAAAGCAAAACGTGTCGTACCAATCACAGCAGGAGAATTTAAAGGGACATACCCTATAACTGATGTCAAACTTAAAGGGAAATACCCTTTAACTGATGTCAAACTAACGGGACACACCCTATAACTGATGTCAAACTTAAAGGGACATACCCTATAACTGATGTCAAACTAACGGGACACACCCTATAACTGATGTCAAACTTAAAGGGACATACCCTTTAACTGATGTCAAACTAACGGGACACACCCTATAACTGATGTCAAACTTAAAGGGACATACCCTATAACTGATGTCAAACTTAATAACCTACAAAACATAAATAATAGACTCTTCGGAAGTATTATAACTTAACCTAAAAGTTTAAGCTATGCATCCCAGTCATAATCGACAAAATCAGCGTTTTAAAATATGCTGCAGTACTGTAAACTAGTCAATAATCTATGTAAAGTTGTTGTTGTACAATTAATGGGTGGATAGCGATTTATTACAGAAGGCGTGTATATTGATTAATTGTGGTAAAATGAGGCATTTTTCGCCATATGTTGTTCTTTAAAAGTTTATCTATATATTTATCATTTTACGTTCATCAAACACATTATCTATGTTTCGAGAATATAATCGGCTAGATATAGGGTATGTCTTTTAAATTAGAAAATGATGTTACATTTCCGTTTATTGAAATAAACTTCTTTATATTATGTACATAAACAGGGAAAAGTTATATTTCAGAAGAGGATTCGTAGTTTGGTTTCAGCAAAGCACACAATCTGTGACAATACCAATTATATTGCATATTACTTCAAACAGTCCTTACTCCCTCGAACGTTAGTCTAGTGAAAAAGGTCACTTCCTTAATCTATAACCATGTCTAACCATGAGTTCTGCGAACAGGAATGACACCGCTAACTGAAATTATTTGTATCCTTCCTTTACAAGTATAACAGTCATGTATTCCATAGTCTCTGTTTCGCTCATGTATCTTTCAGTTTTACTTCAAGTTATAATTTTACTCTTCACCCCCATGTCCATAATACTCAAGAGATTAAAAGATAAAAAGAGTATACAAAATTACAAAGAATACATAGCGTAATTGTTGGTTTCGGCGTAATACCATGCTATAATTTCACCAAGCGGGCATCGACAGTGATATTTCAAAAATGGTTTAGCCATGAGACCTAACACGTTCTGATGAAAATAGTCACCTTTCTGATTGTGCCTTAACTATGCCATTTTCAACATTTGTTTTCAAATATCAATATCCGTGTATAATTTCGTTAGAATTAACGGTTTTTCGTATATGAACAATCATGTTTGTGTTATATAGAACAAAGACGTGTTATTGATACTAAATATTTTATTACTTTTCACATTAAGTACATACATGATAATGATATTACAAACGTACTTGCTTATACAAAATATCAGTTAAACAACTTGGTGCACAAAAACAAATTGACTGAATTCAGTCACTAACTGACCATACATTTATAGCATATATGAATCTGTACTCCAAGACTGAAATTGCATCTGACTGAATTTCAGTCATTCCTGATTTCACTATCTGTAACTGAAGAAGCAATGAAAGTTTTTCGGTAAACAAAAGTAGAAGCTAGGCCGACTATGACTGAATTCAGTCACGAAATAGCAATCATTTAGGCTAAAATTGTATCTGATAAAAATTAGTTATTTATGTTTTCACTTTCCTAAATTTCTAAAATATCCTAAACGCTGAAAGCAATGTTTTTCCATGATCAAAGTAAGAAGTTAGCCGAATTCGGCTAAATAGCATGATTCATAACACACACTTGAAATTTACCGATACTGGATGTAAAATAAATGTATTAACTCAAAATTATCACCTTTCAGTAAGTGACGCGATACAAATGTATGATTACAAATGTGCATATACCGTATTTATTTTAATTGCGAAATAATTTATTATTATTTAAATTGTGTGTTTTTGCCACTGACCGTTCCAAGGCGGTGCCCCACTGTGTTCCGTTAATTGTTCGTTTTGTCCTCGTGTGTTTGCTTTGTATGCTTGTGTGTGTTGGTAGTGTATGTTTGTGTGTGTACATGATTGTGTGTGTGTGTGTGTGTTGTGTGTGTGTGTGTGCGTGTGTGTGTGTGTGTGTGTGTGTGTGTTGGTAGTGTGCACTTCTGGGTGCTGTGGGGCTCGTTTTGGGGAGGCTGCGTTTTTGGTACGTGGCATTCCCTGTTTGATATTATTTTTGTTTTTTTGAGGTAATGTAACAAAATGATGCAACACATAATGTAAAAATGAAAATTGAAAGACAAAAATTAATTCATTAAAAGAGACGAACATCAAACAGCTTTAGTTGTTCGTGCCTTAAACTAGCGACCAACAAAAACGAAGAGGGAGTAAGTAGATAAGTAGAGCTGTACATAACAACAAAAGTTTCTCTTAGCTAAACAGAAACACACAATTATGTAGACGAATAAAGTAACGACAAGAATACATGTAAAGCTAGTCGACGCAGTGCAAACGAAACATAAATCGATTGATCAATAAATCATTATTTCAATATCTAGTTCACTAATGACAAATACTATTTTAGCCCTAATGACAAATACTATTTAAGCATACATAAATATTAAAACCACAATTAGCAAAAAAAAAAAAAAATGAAGGAATGAATGAATTCGATCCCTATCAGAAATTTACATTTTATTAACTTTTATAAAATTTTGTTATTATTTAATATGAAAGTATTTAAAACGTTGAGTATTTCTTTTTTATTTCAATATAATTTCTACTTTTACATTTGAATTGGATAGATATACAAATATCTTAACATTCTGATCCAAAATGCAAGATTTAAACCTACGTGTAGCTTCTGAATAGATTTATTTCCAATCTATCTTGGGTGCGCACCCAAGATATGTAAAGGGAGGTAATTATATCTTTTCAAACTTGAACTTCTAATGAATTCCATATAAAATATAATATTTTATGCAAATATTTCACAAATATAATATAAAAGGTCTTATATATATATATCTTTCTGTAGGCAACTTATGTGTATCAATTTTTTACTTATGATAAAATAACTATCTTGGTTGGGCAACCAGGATAGGGAAATCAAATTTTAAAAATACTTCCAGTAAAAATCGTACTTGAATTAAACGCTAAGTGAACATAAATGAGTGTAAATGATCAGATGTTAAAGTTTCAAACAAATAGGTTACATGGCCAAATTACAATTATATACCTTTTAACACCAAACCCACAAGCAATTAATCAGAAAGGTATGAAGAAGGGAAAAGGTAAACCGGTAGTACATGTTAGTAACCCTAACGTCGCCTGCATCTGGCCATGGAGACGAAAACCATATATCTTCGATAACAATTAGACCACCAATCTCGAGCAGTTTTATGGAATCTATGGGCATGCCTATTTCATAACAAAAGGTGGTACCACCTGTCCTGTAGAATGATTGGAGATTTGAGATTTCTACATGATTGACATATCATGAGTCAGACAGGATGGGATGTAAGTTATGGACTTTAATTGGCTCTTAGACATAAACAAGGGCAGGCTGGAACTGTGAAAACTATTGGAAATATCCATGGCCGGACAACAAGCACTGTCTGTTAGACGTACCCATGAATCTGACAGTCCTCGATTGAAATTGATTGATAACATGATTATATAAGATAACCTGCCTAGTGGTCACATATATTCAGCAGTCGTCAGCCTTTAGAAGCCAACTTCTATTTTTACTCAATTTTCCATTCATATTAAAAACACATTAACTGTACAGCCACCATTTTAAATGCAAACTGTGTCCGGTTTAATCATACATTTAACTTACAACAAAATGTTGTTAATGTAATCTTTTGTATAGTTTTTGAACTTTTTACAAGATACATGCACAACAAAATAGACAACATTACTATAAGAATATATACATACACGTATGCATTATAAACATACGCCCCTTTACATCCAAGACAGCTGAAGTACATGCACATGAATATTATATCAAGTAAAGCTTGAAAATGATTCAATTTACGGAACTGATATGATTCAGTGGTATTATTCATGTTACAATCTGCCACTGGGCGTTCAGTTGGGACATGTCTAGTTGTTCTAGTTCAGTGCTAGTACTTTCTCTGAGGAATCAAGGTTTCTCCAAAGAATTATTAATCTGGCATGTAATTGGTATCTTCAGGGTGATAATCAAGTGGCAATTACTGCCCAGCATGATGTAGCTATTAATCACTTGTGGTCAGAAAATTTTGGGGATTATTTTCCCATGGTGCTGATAAAATGGATGTAGGATACAACATTATGTTTGCAAACTTTATTTGTGAATCATACATTTACACTGCCTAATAACATGAATAAGTTTAGTAAATCATGGTATGTTCAGTGTAAGTTATAACAGTTACAATATAGAATGATATATTAAGGGAAATACATTGTTGTACTTACAGTGCACTGTTGATTAAAGAATATAGCTAATATTGCTAAAGCATGTTTCTATTGCTTTAAAAAGATTATGAGGTAAGCATGTATAAAATATTTAACAAAACTACTGACGGAAATGAACATATCTTAGAGATTTACTTAGCTAAATGTTATAGAAAACTCATAAATATCTACACATTTTATCAATATACAGTTTATTGTTACACGAAAAGGTTCACAAGGTATAATGTAAGTTGGTGACACGATAATGTTTCCCTTGCCTTTCATAAGATATTATTAAACTGCAAAATAATTCATTATGGCATTAAGACAAAATGGATTCAACTACTTAAGAAACACTGATTTTAAAAATAAACTTGTAGAACTCAGATACATAAAGGGATTTTTCTAGACCCAAATTTTATTTTATATATTTTTCACGGAGAATAGTTTTCTGAAACAGTGAAAGTTTTATGTTTTGAAATGCATTTTTCCTTAACTAAAGTCTAGTGTTTAGCTAGCGTTTAGCTAATAATTGGGTATATGCACAAAGGGAATCCTTTATGCATTTTGTAAGACTGTGTTATGTTTAAAACTACAATGTAATAACATTATTTTGTTTGGAACCATATTTTTTAGTGAGACTTATAATCCATGAACTGTCACTTCAATCCATCCAATTCCATATTAATTGTCAATAGTCAAAACGATGTTGATTACATTTCTGTTTGTATCATATCCATCTATTGAATTCATTGTATTCTTTATAACACCCTTTTTTGCTATAACTGTGAAAGTTACATGTATATATACTTGGAAAAAATGGTGAAAATGGCGTCTACTTCATTTTCCAGCAAAGAATAAGGCCTTGCTCTCAATTCATCACAAGTATATAAACATGGCGAAATGAAATTCAAAATTATAAAAGCACTGTTTAAAATAGGATTATTAAGTTTCCAATTCTAAATACAAAGACAATTTCAGTACGCTCAATTTTTTTCCTTTTCCAGTTACCCCTTTGACGGAGAAACCTGCCTTTAATTTCAAAATTACTCTTATCTGTTTTCTTTCATTTGAAATATAGTACCAGTAGGCATGATATACCTGCTTCGTGATACACTGCAAAACTTCTAATAAATGCTACATCAAATGGTAGTTTACAAAACAATCTGTACATCGAAAATGAATGTACAGTGAAACCTTCCTACAACAGCCATCAATTGGATGAATGGAAATTGGCTGTTGTCCAGAGGTGGTTGTTGCTCAGAGGGATTATTTTGCGGTAATATATATATATGCTCAACTTTTTTGTTGTTTTTGCGGGTTTATGCTTGTGGTACTAAACATTGTAAAGACTCTATTGTCCCTTTCAGCCGCAATCAGATGACCATCAAAGTGTAAATGATGTAAACTTAATTACCTTTGAGTTGAATCAATTATCATTTTCAAAACATATTATCCGTAAACACGCTGATTGAAATTTATTTTGCACTCCGTAAGTCGATAAAGAGAAAGGAATCCGAACAAATATTGAGACATGTCTATTTACCGAAATTTCAGAAATCGGGTTTAATACAGAATGTCAAAGTGGCAATAAAAGTATAATAAATATTAAAGCACATGCACGTACAGATTTTCGGGATATAAACTACAAGTATCTGATATTTTCTTTTCAAACACATTCAAAAAGAAATTTAATCATGAGAAGTTAAGTTTTTGGTAGTATAATGATGTACGATGGCAGGTGCAGACTTGTTATCAGATACAAAGATCTGCAGGTAATGGTGCAATGATCATTTCATACTGTGACATACTTTAAAATATTTAATAATTGTTAGTTTTGAAATTAAAGCTGATGCAGGTGTTTACATGTACAGGTGTCCATACTTTTCTGTATATAAAAACCGGCACAAGCTTCCCGTCCCGGATTCTGTATTGTATGTTTTACATGAACATACATAATTAGATCTGTGTTTGATACATGATACCTGTCCTTCTGTGAAGAATATGTTGGGTAAAGTGTAAACCTTTTCCTTATTTGAGCAGTAACTAACAATATATGACAATAGACCAATAATTATATGGATGTCGTAGTATATCTCGGGGAAACAAGAAATGGGCTTGCGACAATGAACCAATTTTGGGATACATAAATATCAGAATCCAAAATTGGGCGACTGTCGTATACAACGGTAAACCATTTCTGGCCTCGTAGTGTGTCTGAACAGTAAATACTCCACAAAAGACCAATTTATGGATGTCGTAGTGCTTCCTAGGAAACCGGAAATGGGCAACTGTTGTGTACGTATACATGTACATCCATTTCCTGGGCGAAATTTCGCGTCCGACCACGACCAAATTTCAGTCCAAAATATAACTCGAAATTTTCCGAAAATTGCTCTATGGAAACCTTTTCCGGTCAAAATCGTGACGGGCGGTTAGTGTGTTCCTTGGCCGTTTTAGAGGTTTTCTGTCAATTCGGGATGAAAAATAGTGGCCGTTGGCCCGAGTTTGGAGGTGGCTGTTGGTGGGAGGTAAAGCATATAGAAAACCAAACGGGGGGAATTAAAACTGGCTGTTGTGAGGAGGTGGTTGTTAGTGGGAGGTGAGCGTTAATGGAGGTTACGCTGTACATGTATGATTTATGTATCTTATAAGTAACACTGTTAAAACTCCCAAAACTGTATCTAGCGCCTAAATATATTTGAAATCGGTATTGTTCACTTACAAACTTATTGATGAAAACTCAGGTAATGCTTGAAAATATAACAGAATTCTTGCACATGTTACTTGAAACAAATGTCCAGCAGTGAATACAGGCATATCAGTTTCTGGGCAATTAATCTCCTGCTTTTTTGCTGATATCATTTACCCACTGCTGTGCTGACCACACTCAACCAATTATCAAGTAATTGAGAGACAGATCAAAGAATACTTTTTCAATTCATTTATTTGGCAAATTCAGCACAAAAATGCTTTTGGCCAATACAATATATAATGACAAATATGGCAAGGACAATAGATACAAAATATACACACATACACACACTCGTTCACATATACATAGACATCTTCACTGCATCCACATAGTACAGATAGTATAGAAAGTATTATATCAATGTACATCTATTTGTTCTAAATATTCACTGCGTAATTTAAATGCATCTCTTAGATATTTCGCAGTTTTAAGCAACCTGCCCTTACTATTTGATGATAATATATTAGCAAACATATGTAAATTCGGCCATGTTATGTTACCAAAATATTTCTTTCGTACATTAGTGTAAGCTTGACAACACAGTAAAAAATGACACTCAGATTCTACCTGACTGCATGTACACAATTTGCAGATCCGATCAGGTCTAGCTACACCAGAATATCTGCCGTATTCAATTTCTAATTGATGAGAACTTAATCTAAAACAACTTAATAGATAGGTTTGTGGATTACATTAATTCAGCCCAAAACTAATTTACGCATGGAATATTTCACATTACACGAACACTAGAGTCATGTATATATTGACATCAATTGTGATTCATTTAGCAACACAATTAATTCGCCATTGACTACACTTTTGCATTTCACAATAGAGTAAACTAAAAAAAAGATATTAATATGCATGTAGATAGAAGGCTAAAATAGAAATTACCGGCCGAACACTTTAAAATGGACTTTTATGCATATGATACATGTACTACCATTTTTAAAACTTATTCTTTAATAAATGTAACTTTTACGGAGAGGACAAATTCTGAACAGTCACCCAAAAGAACTTTTTCGATGCTCCCGCAAGTAATAATAAGAATGTAAAATATAAATTCCATTTATAACATAACGGTGAGTCAGGCACATCATCCTTACAGTACAATTAGTCACGCATGGGGCTCACCGATGCAACCTAGGTATAGTATAAACTAAAGAGTATCTACAATTTATTATTTGATTATATATTAATGGTAGTTTTGGTTCTTTTGTTCAACAATGCAACGCAATTCAGACCATCAAACATATATGTATTATATATGCCAAAATCCCTTATTTCCATAGATTTTTTATCTGCCAGGTAATCATCAGCATGGAATTGTATCAATAAACACCTCTCTGATAAATGACCTTAACACCATCTAATCTGACATTAATAGCCGCAAACATCTCTACAGGGTCAATCTAAGCAGCCTGTTAGAGCATTGCATGCAGTAGTATACTAATTATAAATTATATTAAAATATATGTTGAATTAGGAAAGTACAATGGGTCTTAATTGAACTTGTATTACAAGTAACTAAGTATAAGATATGTTTCTTTTTTAAACATGATTAATTCAGTGTTTTTCTAGTAAATCTTAACATTTCTTTTTCCATTTCATTAATCATTATTTGACAAGTCAAGGATTTTATAACATTTTTTTCACACAAAAGAGTGTTTGCAGAAAGGCCAAGAGCTACAATAATTAACAGAGATATCTCTCCTATTTTAGGAGATATCTGTATGAAATTAGATATATATGTCTGTTTTGATTAAATAGTAGAAAGAGCTATCTTTTATCATAACAGAAATCTCTTTCATGCTGAGAGATATCTTTGTACCACACAAAAGTATCTCCTGAACCTCAAAAATGTCTCTTTTACTTACAGGGATATCTTTTTAAAACGTTTGAGAGATATTTTTCCACTTTTAGAGACATCTCTTTTAGTAACAGAGATATTTTATTCTGAACAGATATATCTTTCTCAGAGATATATTTTTATGTAGAAGATGTGATATCTCTGCATGATACAGATATATCTCTATTACATTGTAAGATATCTCTTTTACTTTGAAAGATATGTATCTAAAGTATTGGGAGATATCTTTCAAAACATGAGAGATATTTCTGTTAAAAGAAAGATATCTTCTAATTTACGAAGTTATCTCTGAATTTTAAAGATATCTCCCTTATTGTAGGAGATTTAGCAGCAACAATTATACATTTTAAGTAGAACAAATAGTGCAACACCAGAAAATTTCTTTCTTGGCATAAGCTAGACTGGCATCAGTGGTTAGAGTCATTACCTTGTCTTTTCTGGACATTTTACAACATATTCACAATTTCTCATTCCCTTGACTCTTAGAGATATTTTTCTTAAAGAAAATAAGACTTCAGAGAAAAAACGCCTCTCAATCTCAACAGACTTTTATAAGTCTAGGCATAAGCAAATGAATCTCATAAATAACCTTTCTCTCCAGTTATATTGTAAAGTATAGGTCAATGAATTCTCAAATATAACATCTGGCAATTGATGTGAGGCTAGTTGGTCAGCATAGCAAGTTCCTTGGTTTTTATGAGGTGTTTACTGTAACCAGTGATTACATTTGTAGCTACACTGATAAGCCCTTGCTGAAATGTAGCAGATCTGATTCATATGTTTGTCGGTCTGAATTACCTTAATTATGTAAACGTTGCTTATACAACACGGCGATCAGCCACTTCTTTTTGTTTTCAGAAGGCCATGTTTTAAATATGTTAAATGAGTTATGAATATTCTTTCACATTCCATACATGTTACCTTCATATAGACCGAGATTAAAGACCGAGATTGGTAGCCCTGGGGAACTTTTCTATGATTGACACCTACCATTAAGTGTTATTAGGCATGGGTCATAAAACCCTCATCTTGCAGTATTTCGATAATTTTGGATTTGAAATGCAGCACCTGTATAATTTATTGTGGTCATTACTCTCTGGGACTAGCATTCACCACACATAATTGAAGATTTAAGCGACATATAACAATGTAAATAAATTTTGTTTGTTTAATGACAGCTCAGTCAAATAATTATTATATAAATTTTTATGCAGTTATAGTTAATTTTCTTCATGTAAGCTCTAAACACAGTTTCTGAATTTACACATTGATTGTAATTGAAAAATATTTTTGTATATCTTAGATATCTCTCCTACTATATGTTAAACATAAAAATACCAATGTTGAAAAGTTATGGATATATGCTCTATTTAATCATGACATATATCTCTGATTTGAAGAAAGGTATCTTTATTATGACCATAAACGGTATCTTTTTTATTAGAAAGATAATAAGAATATTTCACTGGTTACACGTGCAAATGGAAATATCTGGCTTGAGGGTAACTGTTTTGGCGGTACCGAGGCTCTGCCGGGGTGTAAGATGAGATTTTCCATCACTGGTAAAAACTGCAGATATCCCGATCTGGTACAAAGACACCCCTGCAAATCTGAAAGATATCTCTAATATGATATAATAAATATAATATTTTAAATGCCCTTTGGATATCTAATGTGCTTTAGTGATATGTCAGTCTCAGTTTCTTGAGATATCTCGTTTGCATAGAAGGTTATATTTTTCAGATACCACTTGTATTTGAAGACAAAAATCTTACTGATAAAGATATCTATCACCGACATATCACAGAGAAGGAGATATATCTTTACATTTAAGAGATATCTCTTTTGTTTAGATGATACCTTTCAGTATGATAGAAACATCAAATATATCTATAAACTAAAAATATTTATTTTTCAGTAAAATAGGAAATAACTTTATGTTAGTTACGAAACTGTGTATTACTTTTTCTATGTAAAAAGAAGAGCATATACTGATATAAAGCTTGTCAATATTTGATCATTCCCTGTGCACTGAAATTCACATTCACAACAAAAATCCCAGTAGTTCCACATTTGAAGTAATAAAACCATTAATTCTCTCAGAACATTGTTAAAAGCATGGGATCAGTGCTGTGGTCAGTTAAGGTTATCAAAACAAAAATTATGATACAGTGTTATCAAACACACAAAAGCTCAGGGGCTATCAATCTCAGCCTATAAAGAATTTATTATCAGTATTTTTATTGTTATAATAATAATTATTTTTTTTTAGTACATGTAGTAGTAGTATTTATACTTATATCTCATGTTTCCAACGAACATGCGCGTTGAGATCAGACCTGGTACATTTAGGCAAACGAGTGACATGAAAAATTGCGTTTAACTTGAAATATCAATCTGCATCAGGAATCTAGATCAAATTTCCTCACAAATTCATTTCTTTGTTGCATTTCATTTAAAACGTAATACCCGAGATACCAGTCCGACCATATAAAATATCTAAAACCTGTCAGTGTCAGCTAATTATCAGCACGGTATTATGCACATTAGCGGTATTTGCCAGCAATAAATGTAGAATGTAAATTATGGGTACCAAAACAGTAAGTACATTTTATGAGTTTGATTTATATTTTGAGATGCATGTTCAGCAGAGAAAACTAATTTTTAAGACACAAAACCTTCAGAACAAAACTGTTCACGGACAGCAAATGTTTAAAACAATTTATCTCTTGGATAAACTCTATTATATAAGTCAAAGAGGTGTAGTTACTGTCTTTTGGGGGGGGGGGGGATTTAACATTCGTTTTGAATTAATCAATTGATTGTATATATTTATTTGTGATAATCAACTGAATATCTGACAGTATATGACACACAGGAAGCACTTTTAAATATACCAAACTACTGTTTCGTACCAAATATCATGTCAAGTTGCTTCTACATTATATATAAGTGTTTCTTCAAAACGTATTAATGTGTAATAGATATTAACTTTCGATGTCATCAAAGAAAACCATTAACTGTACCACAGAAATTCCTATCAGCAGGTTAATGATCCGCTTTGAATTATGATAACATGGATTGACAGGAAGTAACAAATAATATCGTGAAATGGGATTCTAATTCAGCTTTTGAGATGTGATGAAAAGTCTCTTTTATCGACCTCAGTAAAACAGACTTGCTCACTTTCGTCTCAGACACTTAATACATGTTTTACATTATGGGAAATAGTTCTTTGAGGCGTTTATTTAGGTCAGCTAGATAGATATTGTTTCTTTTTAGAAGTGGATGAGGTAATTTTCAGGCTACCTTTTGGAGAGTATCGGGAGACAGTTACAAAGGAAAATTGCATATGCCTTAAATCATCCCAAGAGGATAATCAAAAGTCGATTGGGCAAGTCTTAACAGTGACTCAGATGACTTGTTGTATACTACGGATGCTGATAAACGGACAGGGGATGGGGTTATGAAGCCTAAAAAAGGGGGATGATCAATATCGGACATAATAGCAATACTCATTTACAATTTTACATCAAAAATGCTCAAAACTCGACTGTCTTTGGAAGTCTGAAGATACATGTCCATTGATACATAGAGAATATTAGGCTACTGTCTTTTGATAACAGGTGATATCAGGTGAGGTAGATGCGGTCGGAAAAGGCGAGGCTCTGCCGAGCCTTTTCCGACCGTATCTGCCGAACCTGATATCACATGTTGTCAAAAGGCAGTTGACTAATATTCTATTTATCATGCAAATCTTCATATTGTATATTTTTGACACTTTTAGGGGCCTGAAATGGAATAAATACGGTATTTATAAAAATTACATGTGCCTCGAAAAATAGTTCTACATTTCAAAGGACAAAAAATATAAAAACGACATAAATATAGCTTTATAATTACCTTCATGAGACTATTTATAAATGTTTTTCTGTTCTAATGTAATGATATTGTTTTGCAAACAAAATATTTGCAAAGACACACGCAAGAATTTCCAAGTAAAACACTGACATTTCAAAAATGGCGGCGTGGGCTCAACACCACTGGGATATTCTAATTGTAAACAAACGAGGAACTTGAGAGTTGATGAGTAAAATGTGAGCGGTTTAAAGACTTTTGATAGGTAGCTGATAGGTTTCAGGCCATTTCAACCACGCATTAAGAACTTGTAAAAATTGGATAGTGATAAAAAAATGAAAATCAACTTTTTCTCAAATTTTGCCTCAAAATTGGTGTAGATGGATAGCAAATGATCTAACTAAGAAAATGAATACCAACAACCCTATGTTTATTTCAAAAATAAAAATTCTACAGGGGATTTTCAATTTTTATGGTGCCTTGCTCTTCGTTTTAAATCATTCAATTTAACTATTTGGGCTGTATTTTTATGCAATAACTACATCATTAACAATGATTTGTAAACAAAAATACAAAAATGATAGGATAAATGAAATGTTTTGATTACTTTTTCTCTGTGATTGCACTTGAGGAGTCTTGCTTGTTGAACTGGAAGTAGTACGGCATGTGGTCGTGGTTACAAAATGTTATCACGTCACTGACGTGATATCATTTTAAAATATCGGACGGGTGTTATCAGTCAGATTTAATGCTAGTTGCATGATAAATCCATATCTAAAGGCTCTGTACGACCCTTTGCTGAACTTTACAGTGCTTGTGATAATTATGGTCGTGTTTCCTTTTAAGGTAGGTCAGTACCTTTCGTCTGTAAAATTAAAAGTTGTCACATTTGTTTGAAAGTTGGTACATGCGTATATCGTGCCCATCTGCGTTGAATGGTTACGTTCTTATTCATGTGACATCACATGACGTCATTTAGCAACGCCATCCCGCGACAGCGTACCGGAAGCATACCGTCGTGTGGTTATTGTTATGTTAGTTTGTCATTTGTGGACCGACTTTTAATTTTCAATTTTTGCTATAATACTTTAAAAAAATTCTATCAATCGATGTGCAAAATATTACATTTTATTTAAGAAAATATTACATTTTCATCGAAAACGTACAGAAAAAGGTCAGAAACGTCATTTTTCTGCTCCATGAATTTCGGCATTTCAGATAATAACACAAAAAACTAGACGGTGAAACTTTTTTAAATTTTGACAATTTACTATTTTTGACATTTGAAACTGAATAATTGAACAAAAATGGGATGTGTTCGACTTAGATTTTTCAGTAAGCGCTCTTGAATAATGCCACTATAACGTGAAAAGGTGATGCCGCTTCTAGGCATGAGTATTACTGAGTAAAGTGATCGTTTACGTACACGCAGTGAAAATATCAAACAGTCACTGGACTCATTTTTCACTCCAATATTTCAAAGGATGGAACAAGTAAGTTCTCAATAACTCAATTATTACCTATATATTTATGGCAAAATACTCTACCAGCCTACTATTTCTTGAGTGTTGTCTCACAGAAGCTGTTTTAAACGGTTTTCACAAGTTCTCGAAAATACAAGACTTAAATGTTGCGAGTTAAAATTTATCCTGACAACTCAGCAGACCGAATGATAATAACCAACCGACCCAAGAATAAGAAGGACCATGTGTAATAGCAAAGGCAGATATGATGTTACCTATGCTTGATACACGTACTTGCAAACATGAGTGCATCAAACCTGGCATTATAAAGAAGTAAATGTACATTTACATTTCCAATTTTTTCCAAATAAAAGCCTTTACTTACAATTCAATGTTCGGTTGTTATCTCAAACACTTAAAATTCCTGAACGGCTCGTCGAATGTTGACAAGTTTTTTCTGGGTAAATCTCACGGACATTTTTTGAAGAAATCCCCGTTGACAGTTGCACTTGTTGCAGAAAAGTAATGAGCATCAACAGATCATACATATGTGTTTGCGATTTTTTGAACGCTTCCTTAGACCTACATGTATTATTGTTATCGGTTGTGGAAAAAATGCGGTAGCTCCCACAGACGCTCTCTCGTTGATAACTCTAGGGAGAAGAACAATCAGCCATTTATAGCGAAACGAGTATTTCAATACTCAATCCGGCGTTTACAGTTATAAAATAGAAAGAATCGTTAATATTTTGACTCAAAAGAGAAAACACCTTTATCTGTGTAACTTAAATACAAAGTCTTCTTTGTAATTCGACTAGAACTTACTGCTAATTAAAACGTATAGAGTCTATGTATCAGTGCCAGATGAGGTTTTCTGGGGGTTTGCATTTTTTGATAGTGCATTGTTTCAAGAAGAAAAACTGCACTTTTTAAGTACATAATCCCTCTAGTTATAGCATAGCATTACTTTATAGCAAGCATGCCATCCCGTTGACACAAACGTTTCATGTTTCATAAACTATTACTCTGTATAATCTATGTTAAGGGAAGAGCTACTCTGTGGATGCAGCGTCCCCTTTTCACTGTGTCTTGCAACTTTTAGGTGATATATGAAAGGACATTATATCGGAAAACATTTTCTTGCATATCGTATCAGCATTTCAGGTCATTTACCAATGCCGTAAAAATCGGTCTGGCACCCCTCCTATGCCAGACGACTCTCGTGAATTTCTTGTGACGTAACATTATAAACATTGTGACATCACTTTCCCAAACACAACGTCTGTATTTCGTTTGTTTTATATGAAAATGCATCATTTCGATAAGTTTGAATATAGAAATCTTCTTTAAAGTGCAAGACGCTTTGCAAGAAAAAATTTCATACAAAACAGTTACCCTCAGTGACGGATATTTCGTTCTGAACCTCGGGCTCATGACAGAAACTATTATTGTTCTGCAATGTGTCTTTACTAATATTAAACAGTCACTGAGATCAATGTGTAAGTTATGCACTGATTTACCCGCCTAGCTTCGTATTTCCGTAATTTTGAAGAACAAAAACAATTGTACAACAGATTTATCATAAAGTTAATTTTGCCATTCGACCCTAACGATATTTCAAACATTGTTTAAACGAATTGACCCCAAAATTGATGGAATGAAAACAAAACTCCTGCGTTCGACGAATCGCCAAAAGTATGTTCCATTTTGGAAGATTCGAAGATTAGAATTTTAATTATGTTTGCATACAGATTGCCTCTGATCGCAATAAAAATCACTTAAATTTCGGATGCTTTGTGCCTGGAGTGACGTCATTTGCAGTACAATCGTGTCCGATAACAGGTACTCTAACAACAACGAAAGCGATAATGTCATCTTATAGGCATCTTCAGAGAGTAGAGATGAAGATATTTTGAGCCCGTAACGTATAGAACGAAGTCCGTGTAATGTTATAAAATTATTTGATTAAAGTATAAAATACAGCAGTGATGTCGAGTTTTTTTTATATGCAAATGACACCAACTTCTGTTTCTGTTTGTTTCTATCAAAATGAAATCTATGTGTCATTATTAAATGTGTAAGAAAAGTACCATGCAAATGTATCGAAACGATCTAAATGTACGCATGCACGTGAATTATAAACTATACAAATATGGACGATGTTATATTTCCATTGATGATGAAAATGAGAACACAAATGATCGATCTAATTACAATATCTAAAATGATGAGCTTGATTTTCTGGTGGGTAGTATAAAGAATTAGATTTACAATTGAATTAAGAATGTAAATCAAAATAGGTTACACAATTTTGTTGGTTAAAAACAATTCTGACGCAAATCTATTTGAAAACTCTTTATAATTAAAATCGCGATATCTACCTAAATACGTGTCAAATATCACTTTCAGATAAATATTTCATTCGAGTACAAAAAATGTGTCATCGGCAACCAAAAAGATATACTTTCTGAACATTTATAGGGTTGCTGGAAACTTTCTTTTGCTGAATTGCTTTTTATCAAGTTGTATATAGCTCTATTTATGTTTTTCAAGATTGAAAGTTGAAAACAAATATAATGGTTTCATAATTTTAATTGGGCACTTTGCATGTTAATAAACTATATTGTTGTATATTGTAGTGTAATTATCAAATGCAATTGACCAGTGTGCAATATGCAATAATGTGTGACCAGTTAGATTGCTGGCAGGAGGGCGCCAATTAACAACAAATCATATCGCATCCTTTGTTGTGACTTATGCCCTTGGGCTAGAGTAACTGTAATTCCTTCAATGGTTAGATCTACGTTAATTATTTACCATGACAACGTTGTTAAAACGATATATTGTTTAAGAATTTAAAACTTTTATGGATTACTGGAGTGTTCCGCACCGTGTAAGTTAAACTTCTAGTAGAGTAACAGTTATATTCTATATAGGGCCTTTGTTCTACTTTTTTTTAAATGATTTTAAATATAAATGCCAGCTTTTGTTATAAAGACTAGATCTTAAAAACATGTGTCTTAAATAGTATCATAATATTCTGTAATACAATACATTTTGTAACAAAAGTTTCAACCTAACATCCTCGTATATGATGTAATTTGACATGATTTAAGTTATAGAAGTGAAGTTCTATAATGGAAAAGTTTGTAACAAACAAAGTCTAAA
>JAFMSR010000006.1:51775627-51788642 GCA_022818135.1 Saxidomus purpurata | reverse complement strand
GATTTGTAAAATCACGATAAGGTCTAACAAAGTTTTATACTCGTGTAAACAAATAGTGATTGGTTACGATCTTGACGACCGTCTCGGCTTCTTTGTATTTATACAGATTTGGAACTGTGTGCGAGATATGACGATTTAGTTGCTTAAAACATTAAGTATGATCAAAGAAAGTTTATAGTGATTCTTGATTTCAATTAACATATGCGTCCATGTTATACATTTTGTATATTACTTTTTGTTTGAGTTCTGTGTAAAATCACGACTGGCGTAGCCATGTTAAAATGAATGTTTGTGATTGTACCCCATACAGATAGATTACGAAAAGACATTGTGTGTACATTAGGAAAAACTATTATTATTTGCAAACGTATTATATAACATCATTTTACATGTTATGCAGTGTCGAACAAGCCGATCTTTACTACGGAAGTGCCTAATATATTGGGAGGCATTGCCATCTATGTGTTAATGTTTGATGATTTTAGAAACGAATCATTGAAATATCGTGTAAATAATTTATTCTTGCATATCGACATATATTTGGATTTATTGAAGTGTTGCTGAAATACAATGTTAATTTAAAATGATTCATAAATATAATGTGGCAAATTTTAAAGATAATGTGAACTAAATATGAAAATCTAATGGACATAATCTTATGCTGGATCGTAGAGGTAAGTTATTTTATAATTACTTGTTTTGTACTGTTTTATAAGACAATGACAATGACAAATTGTTTATTTGATATCGGCCACCGGCCCATTACAAAAGTATGTTACATTCTTTTATGAAAATATTACTGTTTTAATATCTACAGTGTGATAATGATCAAGGATTGTACGTAAAGAAGTTGTACAGTTTTACAAATTTAATTACAGCTCTAAATGTTAAGAATTCTGTAATTATTAATTCCAATTCCCTACGCTGCCTGGTAGCTTTTCCTTTTTCGAGAGATTATGATTTAAATGGTAAAACCCTCTGAGCGAATATGCCATGTTTACTACGGAATTTCCCGTCTGAAACTGAAATAAACGTTTGCGCATGTGTAATTGGGCGGTCTTAAATCTTGCGCAAGCTCCGTAGATCACCAATTGTTTACATCCGGTAGGCGCATAGAAACGGTCAAAACGTTCATTAGTGCAATGCTCATAACGATTTTACAAATCCTATTAGTTATGTTGTCTATGTCGCCCCACTCATTTCGGCTAAACACTTTAATCTAAAAGACTTAATAAACACTTGCATTTCATTTAAGAAATGATAAACCACAATTTGCAATTCTAGATAACAAAGGCCAAAGACGCCGCCGCCAGCCCGTAGCATTTGATCCCACAAAACGGGCCGTCACGACGGGCGTATAAAAAGATAATAATTACTGGCGGCTTATGAATGTACGACATCTCTGGATTAGAATGTTAGAAACATTAGACAAATTTTATAGCCTGGAATATTTTGTCCGTACGCTGACGCATTTAGAAAGGATTAAGTTGAAACATCAAATACCGTTCATGTCGCAAAAATAAGAGCAAATGATAAGACTCATTAAAGCCAACATCAGTCTATTCGGTAACGATAGTAATACGTATAGGAACATACCGCCACTATTCTCCGAATAATTTCTTTGTTCTAATATAATATTTATATAACATTTTTGGAACACAGAAATGAGCGATTTGAATGGAATGCAAAACAATACATGGTAAAACTACATTTTTTAAAATTTATTTTCATTTACTCTCGACAAGTTAGATTAATCGCTCTCGAGATTCACTGTTAATAAAATCGTTTCATTCTCTTATAATGTGTATGGGAAAGGTCGTGTGTACTTACCTGAAGCGAGACCTAGTGTCCCAAAAACATATGTCTCCTGTCATTTCACACACCTGTTGATGACGTAGTTTACGCGGCCTGTAAACACACATTGAGAAGAACAATTATTTTGTTTACGGAAGAAATATATAGATATTTGACTAATAACTTTTTAGTTCACCTGAGCACGAATTGCTCAACGTGTTCTTTTAGGATCGCTGAATGTATTGTAAATTGTACCCTGATCGGGGCGCGAACCCGTTACCCTTCGCTTACAGGGCAAATGCTCTCTCGACTAAGCTAACCAGTCACTTAAGCATTATTTATGAAGACTGAAAATGCAAGGGTATTTTATTGGCCTTTTTCATGCGGTTTTATCCAATTAAAAAGCGCCTTACAGAGTATCTTTTTTCAATTCAAAAAGTGTTATACATTCTACATGTCATTTCAATGGCGGTTGAAAAGTTACCAACTTCCTGTCAAATGCGCGCTGAATACGGCTGCGCCGAAAAATGTGACTGTTAATATACTATAAATAACTATATATCTATAATACTACACTAAAAATGATAAAAAAAGCTCCTAAAACAACGTGAATTTCTGTCCTGCAGTTATCATCCTTAATAAAAGAAAGTGTAGTTTACATTTCAACACTAATTTTGTTTACTGTTCCATTTCAAATGAAAGCATATGATTTATACATATTGCGAACAAGTGGGTTACGTGATTTGTAATTTTGATGCGCTGCGTGTAAAAACCACATACTGCATCAAAGGCTAAAACTGCCTTGCAATAATCAAATCAGACAATTAAATACTTTTGTGTGGGCCTCGAAAGCTCAGTGGTTAGGGCGTTTGCCTCCGGAACGAGAGGTCCCGGGTTCGAATCCCAGCCCGAGCACGAGGTGTGTCCTTGGGCAAAAACATTGGAGCCAGCTGTAAATGGGTAGCAGTGATGAAAAACTCACTGCCTTTCTCTTGCAAGCGTGATGACATCTGGAATGAGTTTCAATAAGCTAGGGAGCTTTCTTCGTTATCGAACTTAAATAAATTCGTATAAACTAGACACTATATTAACAGCTAGCAAAATGAATTTGAAATGAGATGGCTCAGCGACAATCAATAAAAAAATAACCAGAAATCAAGATGGTCTCTTCGTACACAATTATTGTTCAATGAAAGAAAGAAGCGGATAACACGTTAGAAACGTTAAGTAACTACAACATGAATAACAGGAATATTAAAGCCAACGCCTCTTTGTTACATGTCTCTTGTGTTTTTTTTTTTTTTTTTTTGTTTTTTTTTTGCCTTATAAATTATTGTATCTAATATTATTTCCGTAAGGTAACAGTGGAAGAAACAGAACTTTGCGAATATTTTCTAAATAATGAATGTGCATGTATATGATTTTGTATATGCAATTTTTGCATATTTAGGCTTACATTAAAAGTTAAATGTTGTGCAATTTGTTATGAAAGCTCGAGTTACGTGCTCATTTGTTTTACAAAATCAAGAAATAACATATATGTCACATATATTCTAACACTAGTATGCTACTGGATACTTTAGTGATGTTGCATTCACTAAATGCCTTTTTATTTGCTAAAGCACTTTAGCGTACTGTTTTTATATCCTTGATTTAAAGCCGCACCTGACGAAAAACAAATATAAAAATAGCGGCATTTAAAGTTTTGGGAGCAAGAACTACCTTTTATTTATTATCAGTTGTTTTCAAAATATTCCTCAAAAATCGCATGCACCGGGACTGGCCAAAAGCTGGTAAGCACGTTTCCAACAGGAAAACCAGCATAACATATATACACGTATATAGCTTTTATGCGAAGCCGAGACCTTCCCTTTATATTGCCGCCGTACATAAAATGAATACTGTTATATGCCCATAATACCTGGTTTCCTATCATATAACTATAACGTATGCAATGTTTATCGGTTTTAGACAGGACAGCGTCTCCACAAAAGGGCTAATTGCTGACTCAAGCATCTCTCCCGTGATGCCGTAAAGTAGAATTTTGAGCCGAAATACGAGATAATTTACCTTATTGCAATTTTAAGTCAGTATAAGTCAGAGTTTGGTCGGTGTTCCCATACCCAGTGGTGAAGGCAGGTTGCTACTACGTGTGTTCATGGCGGTGGTATCCTAAGGCGTTCAATGGCTTTCGTGCAACCCAAACACTACTAACCCTTACTAACCGGAGGCGGACCCTGTACCGGACAGGGAGGGGGGACTTGCCCCCTGCTGGTCGACCCAGCACAGGGTTAGGGGTGTCAGCCCAAATTCCCGAGAACACACATAGCAACAAAATGTCTTCGGTGCCAGTCACGCTACTCTGCCAGTCATGTCCTAACAAAAAGATAAATTCCGAGTCCAAACGTAGGTCACCCACGCGGCTAATTCGACTAAGGTGTAAGTGACTCTAGCCCTGAAAGGGATGGTGCACAGCTAAAGGATGTAGCCCTAAACAGGGCCCTTGTGCCTTCCCCCAGTGCAGTCTCGGTTAGGGAGGACTTTGCAGGGCAACCAAGAAGCCGCGTGGCCGGCCACCCGGCAGTCGTCACCGGTACGCGGGTCTTCTGTCGAAGGCAATTATCACAGTACATCGCATTAGCACACAAACATCCATTGCCAGGGCCACTCCCCCTCGTGTTGGTCACGGCCTCGCCAGCTACGAGGCCGGAGTCAAGCATCTGGCGAGACCTAGAGCCTGCTTCGCGATCTGCATGTCACGAGGGGCTGAAGCAGTACGAACTTGCAAGCTTCCGTTTTTCAGTTATATACCGGTTATTATGACACATATTTCTATACAGAGTAAATGAGAATTCACCGCGTCGTTTTGTGCATCGGGTTAATCCTCTTCCGGTACGCACGTGCATTCGTGTCCGAATAGGGTACGAATAGACACACAAATTCAAGTAAATAAGAAAACATAATTGTTGAAGATACACATGCCCAGATGCCCAATCCTCTTCTGGTACGCACGTTACATATTTTTGTATTTTGGATAATTGCGACTGTATATACGGGTTTTAATGGTCGCAAATAGTTTTAATGGCGACGGCGCTGCAGCGTAAGTGTGTTAGCATGTGTCATTAACAAACATACCTTATATGTTATACAATCAAACCTGTGCACAAAGACCACAATACTTGAAGAAGCTGTTGATGGTCTTTGTTGACAGATGGGCTGTATTCACAGGTATTTCCGCACTAGCTGAATAGTGCAATGTTTGGTCAAATGCTGGTCTTTCTTCGGAGAACGAATTTTCGGAGATGGTCTTTTACACAAGCAAAAATTAAACTAAAATCCGTCGGAAGAACAAAGAAAACTGTGTGGAATTACGACAGTAGAATAGACGTTTACATATTGTTTCTAAATATAAGTTGAAGTATATCTAGAAATATACGGAATTTCAAGCAAACTCTCGTATTTCAGATATATATACAGTGCAACCTCTCCACAACAACATCAAAGGGAATATCAATTTTTGTTTGGTGTGGAGAGGTTGTTGCTCAGGGGAGGTTATTTTGTTCAGATATAACTGCTTTGGGAAATAAAATATCTGTCTTTGTAGAGATGTATTTGCTCTTCAGAGGTGTTGTTTAGAGAGGTTGGACTGTACAGGATAGTGTTTCATCGTATTTATAAGTATACGCAAAGCCGTACTTTAGCAGTATACGGACTCCCATATTTCAGAATATACGTGATAGTATAACCAGATTAAGCTGCCTTGGCGCAGTGGTAGTATTTGCCTCAGGATCGATGGCTCCCTGATTCGATCCCCACCAGTGCCAAGTAGTGGTTGTGTCTTTAGGAAAGACATTGTAATTCCTCATTGCCTCTTTCTCTCATTCCATCTGGAGTGTGTCTCGATGGCGATTAATTTATTAATATAAGTGGTAAGAACTTGCAAAACATAAATTACTATAAATAAATAGATTCCCGCATTTTAAAGTGTCACTAGAAATGCCAAGGGACTATATTTTAATTTCGAGTGAGCGCATCTTCGACTAACCGCATCAGACATTATCTAGAACAATTCTAGCACAAAATGTACTGTTTTTGCCCATTTTGCCAGTGTTTTAACAGGAATAAAAACGTGTGTTAACGGGGAGATTCACGCGCTGTTATAACTCTTTTTCATTTATGCGCATTACAGGGCCATTGTAAACAATGGACCTGTCTTCCAAGTCTTTCATCAAGCACGGCGTCAACACTGTCGGGCTTAAACATAAATATGACGTAAACAACACGCTTGAACGTCAAACAAGTTAGAGCGTTTCATTCTTATTTTTATGATTTATTATGCTAGAATTGCGCTAACGAACGTTTTTTCGAGTTATAACGCCTGCAGAAACCCTCGGGATATGTTTGTGCCCTCGCCCTTACGAGCTCAGGCACCAACCATCCCTTGGGATTCTGCAGATGTAATAACACGAAAAAAACGTGTGTTAACCCTACATTCACACCGGACGTTGTCGTAATTACAAGCATATCGTAAAAGGCAAAAACAACAATTATTATATATGAATTAAAAACGTATTGTTTATTACGTCATTACGAAACAACTAGTCTACAATAGATTTATACTGTACACATAAATTAAATATGCACCATGGAAAAGGAACACACATTTTTCAGTCGACAATACAATTTTACAACATACATAATTTATACACGGGATATATACACAGCCCTTCACTATATTATTTGAATCTTATAATATGAAATAAGGCACTGTCTGGAATGGGGAGTTATCCTTTCCTGTGAACTTAAGTACTGATAAGGGGGGGGGGAGGAATTGTGGCTCTTACCAAAGTCTCTCCTCGGACTAGATTGATGGAATTTCCCAATTGAGCAAAAAGATCCCAAATAAATCAACAAAAAGTTCTCAAAATTGTGTTTAAAAACGTCCAGTATCTATTTAGGTTAATGAGATACATTCAGTCTCTGCTTAAAGCCTATAATTACCTTATATTCTCGAAACTCGGGAACAAGCGGGGTTGCAAAAATTCAGGAACAGAAGAGGGGTGGTGTGTTAGGGAGGGGTGATTCATTTAATCTATACATTATTACACACACAAAAATGATGCAGGAAAAGGTTCTAGCCAATCTGACATACATGTTGCCTTCATGTTGTATCTTTCAAGCCTGAAAAACTATTCACATGATTTTGCCAGTACTATTTAAAGCTCCAGACATGTTTGCCGATACAGGGTGGCACCGCGCATAAAATTTCCCGTTTGAGAAGGCCAGCTTCCATTTTTTTAGAAAAAAAGCATGGAGAAGCAATATGGAATTATTGTGTCTTTCATAAGGTCACTACCTGAGCACTGATGGGGGATCGAACCCGGGATCCTCCGATCCTAAGGCGAAATGTTAAAAAAGCTAACTACAGTACAGTACACTTTATACACCAAAGAAAGTCAGATCGGGATTTAAACCAGAGTCTCCCCATAGCCAGACATGGGTTGCTCTAACTTCCTGAGATATCTGACTCCTATCTGAAGACTCTGGCAGTTCAGTGTATTCCTTAACACAGAATTATATGTGCATAGAGCTATGCCTACATGTACTTGTATAAAATATAGTAATGTTTCGAAGGTATCTTTCCAATGCTATGAAAGAAATAGCTACGTTGTTCAATGTTGTATCAACAAAATAAACAGATGACAGGAACTACTAATCCACCAACAATTTTTGACAGTGACGTCATTTTGCCAACAAACTATAAATAAGCATGGTATATCCCAAAACGAATGTATACTTATGACAGATAGAAATGTGTCCCTATCAACTGAGATGTCCAAAGTAAGGTATGACCCAGTGGATGTTCTGTCTGTTTGACACGCAGGCGATGCTAGTTCGAAACTTGTGGTCGGCGAGATATATTTATGTTTTCTTTTTTGGGGGCAAAATTTATATAGTTGGAAAGGCCTGTTAACATTTTGCTTTCTTTTTTGGTCATAGCCATTTTAGTTATTTTATGTGAAGCGTTTTCTACACAATTTATTCTGTTTGCCTTCTTCGTGAAGCCCGAGAAAATCAAGATAAGGATACAATTGAAAAAAAATACCGTCCAGGAAAAAGGTTCCGCTGGCAGGTTTCGAACTCGGTACACGGTTACTACCACAGCGCCTTTATCCTCTGGGCTACGTTTTCATGCAGGCTATATGCAAGAAAACAGGATCAAAATCTAGTACAATATAAAGGTAAATATTGGAAACATAAACACAATTGGAAAGTGTAAACACAATATGACGTCACTGTCAGGTATCCCTGGTGGATTAGTATGTCAGTTACGTATCCTTGCATTTTAATCTCAATTTTGTCAATAAAACTTTATTTAAATATCTTACTCTCGTTTTAGCTCAGCATTTTCAAAATTGTAAGGATGAAAATAAAATAAAAAATAAGACCGGAAATAGTAAACAAGCACCTGCGGCACCAAGCACCTGCTTTGTCTTTAAAAAAAATATTCACGAACTTCAAGGCACTTCGCGCCGATGGTAATTCTGTCAGTTTCCTATAATCCAAACCTATTCATACAAAAAGCTTGTGTATTCTTCGTGACATGACCAATTAAAAGAAAAACAAAAGAAAATGATGGCACCGTACATGTTTTGCACATACGGAAGTCATCAAAAATAATTGTCTTAGAGAATGCAACTACGCAAAGACGAGTAAATAAATACGGGCGTTACCGTCTCGGTGATTTCGCCTATATAAGTCGATAACATTTTAACAACGTAATAATGAAACGCAAAGAATGATTTCGTTGAATATATTTTAGAGTTGTATCGTTGATACCGGATAATCCATATGACCAACGCCACCAGAAGATGTTAGTTATTTTAAGTTTTCAGAGGATAGTGCAAGATACAAAACGCGTCCCGTTCAGAGACAACCCTGGTTCTTTAACATGCCCGGTGTACAACACCGATACATCAGACCTCGGGTTTAGGTCTCATCCAAAAGACTATTAGTTATGTTAGTGGAGGAGCGGGGGATCGAACCTGCGATTCCTGGATTTCCAGTCCAGTGCATTACTACCAGACTACAGACAAAGTCTAGGAACTACGACGTGCTACAATATGTACATTTATACTGACGTGTTTTGCTGCACTTTTTTGGTCTGGTAACTGAACTTACACATGCGGATGTATTTTTATTCAGTCTTAAATTTTACAATGCGGTTTACACTGTTTCTTAACAGGAATATCTGTCATTTTCTGAAAATTGTTCAAGTGGTTACAGAAAGTTGCGCAAATTATATTTAATTATATTTAAGGGTCATGGAGGTTCATTGGAACTCTAACTTCCTACAAAACGCGTCTATTGTAGATTTTTTTTTTAAATACTTCTAATTTTCTATGTATCTTATTATCTTCACCAAGTTACTCTGACTGTAAATAATTTATCATGTTTAACAATATATTTTCCTGATCGTTATCTCAAAAAAGTACTTAATGTGTCTAGACAGTAGTGTTAATAATATTTTTCAATATTGCGTTTGTCTCGTATAACTACAGAAAATACGACGTAAGGTTACAGACTAGAGGTGACCCTATGTATTGTTAAAACATGCAATACGAGCACTATGAATTGCAGTATTTCAATGTTATCGCGCGTCCTCTACCAGCGTAAAATGTATAAAGCATTGTATAAGTTTATAAAAGCCTATTTTAGTATCTTCTATTATTTAGTTTGAAATGACACATCCAAGATCTTTTGTATTGTACGTAGGGAATACTAGAGGCTTATGTATTTTGATATTCTAGTTTCTGTCTCATGACACAGGAAAATGAAATATAAACTGTAGCAGATATTATACACACCACAGCTATGTCACGAAGCTGTCACGCAGCAAAAGTGCATCGTTACAGACAGATCTTGCTCAGTTTAAAGTTGCATAGATTTTAATACCGGCAGTGTCATGATTGTTTTACTTTGGGGGCGTATGGTTACTACAACCTTTCAATTCACCGTTCAGTAATTCATCGCGGGCAAGTAGGTATTCAATGCCAGAAAGAAAAAAGGTTTTGCATTTTCTTGTAAAAAGTAGTACATTTGTATATACTTTAGATTTTTCGATCTAATCGAGGTACATACTGAATATGTCTAATCGACTATAAACTAGCCTCTGTTTTGTGATTTCGTTGTGTTTGAGTCAGTATTTATTTAAAACAATTTAATCGTATCACACTCATCCTGAAAATGTCAAACATTTCTAAAATTATCAACAGCCTGAACTGACACAATAATAAGTGAAAACACAAGCCACGACAAGCCAGCGCAATTATTCAATCAAAGGTGTAAAGACTCGACCGACCGGTTCGAGTGATTGAGGCATCAATTAACAATTTTGGGACTAGTGGAATTAAACATGTTGTCGAATAATTGCATTTTTCGAGTCATCGTATGTTGAGAGATATTGAAAATAGAACGGTGTATGGCGGGACTTCGTTGCGGGCTGCAGACGCGGCCCCTATATTTAATACATGGTTGGAAAGTGAAGAAGTGTATAGTTCTTTGAACAAAAAGTTATGAAATGAATGAAAATCACATAGGAATGTACGATAAAGAATGGGTTAAACCACTCTTTATTGTGTAGCTTTAGAATTGTCAAAAAGTTGATATTTCTATCTTTTATCCATGTAAACGTCAAATTATTTTCTATGCTTATGTAAACGTTAAATAAGTATTGAAAAGTTTTTATTGTTCGGCCAGTATAAAAACCGATATCGGTCAAACATGCCGGTATCTTCCGGTATTGGGTAATGTGGATCCATTACGTTACTATGACTCGATTTTTTTTAATTAAAATTTACAATCACACTTCAGTTTGTTTTTGAATGGAAGTATGACTGTAGGTCACTGGCAGTCTATTTAAACAGACATTTCATGTTAGAGCAATAAACTGACAGGTAGCCAAAGTTAACTAAATGGTCGAGATGCACTTTCTATTTTTATCAGACTGGTTTACATTTCATGTTATCAGACTGGTTTACAGCAATAAACTGACAGGTAGCCAAAGTTAGCTTATTGGTCGGGATGCACTTTTAAATAACGAGACTTTTCAGTAGTCGTGAAAATGTGCGTTGTTTTGTTTCCAAACATTTTGACTGCAACCGATTTTGTGAGGAAAGAGGTAGGAATAGTATTGTATATTCTAAGAATCACTTTAATGGAACATAGCGTAGAACATATTATAATATTGCTGCGTTAACTTTGTTTTAATTAACCCTGAATGAAAACAGGGATCGTATATACAATCTTATAAATCCTGATGAAAAAAACGGAAAGAGCGTAAAGATTATTGAATACTTTTGTTTGTTTTTAAGTCATAAATGATACACTGAAAATGAGAAACAGTTACTAAATTGTAAATGCACAAACAAGATAGTCAAGTTTTTGCTTTACACGAACCTAGAATATGAATTTATTCTGTCTCTGTTATAAAGAGTGTAAAGTTAATTTGCATCTCCCATTTCAAAATATTTACATGAAAGCTTTGTTTCTAGGCCCGCTGTGATACGTACAATGTAGTATCACAGTTTTTCTTGTTTTTATTTGGAGTGAACACGTCATGTCGAATAAGTGCATTTCGTGTTAACGAGATCTGACTGTATACGAAATACATCTATTTTAGTTATACACGGACTTGCAGCCGGTACCGTACTTTTGTAAAATACGGGCTTTCGTTTCTCACTATTTCCCTGATATATAAGTATAAGTATATGGACTTCCGTATTTTAGTATGTATGTACTTGTTACTGATACCGTATTCTGGTAAAATGCGGGCCTTGCGTATTTCCAGCAAAATGTAACAATTTAAATTTCCGCTAAATGTGCCAATAAACGTTATTTACCAACAGGACTAAGTTGAAAATTGAAATGTACAGCGAATATTTACCGGAGTAGTTGTTCATGAATCACATTATCAGAATGTACATACAATTGCTTTCTGGTGTATATATATAATTAAGGACAAAAGTTTTGTACGGTATAATTAAACTAACACAAAAACTGAAATCGGGTAACAACATACATTGAGTATTTGTTTTAATTTTTACGACTTTCGATAGGACTATCCTTTGGTAAAAAAATTCACTTGAAATTTTTTGTGATTATAAGCTTCATGTACATAAAATTTAGATAAATGTGAAATTCGTGGTTTTTGCCGTCACGGTTGATTGAATGCTTTTGTATAGAATTCTAAACACCTTGTGATGTAGCAAGTAGTCTCAAAATATAAATTTGCAAATAAAAAATTAAAAGTAACGTACAATTAAAATTTAATTAAACAATTTCGAACGAAACGAATCGAAGTCAAATTTGAACCTAAGGCTTGCTGTCAGTTGCTAAATTGACGATTCGAGAGTTAAATCGAATTGGCAATTGGTCCAAGTTGACAAGACAGATGACAGTAATTTAGCGGGTTTTTGTCTGTCATTTGCCAGTTCCCAATTTACTTATTATTCACAATTCGTGACACAAGTCGAATTGTCATCTGGCCGCCACTTGAGGGTTCTCGAGGTTTGACGTGTTATCGTCTGTCTGCTAGTTGCAAGTTGCCGATTATCGAGCTTGTGACTGCTAGTTGCAAGTTGACTATTCGCAAGTTAGGTCTGTCAATTTTCTTATTATTAACCAATCATTACACATGTCTTCTGGATGACGGTTCACGAATTTTGACGATTTGCATCTGGCTGCTAGTTGCCAGTTGACGATTCGCGTGTTAAGTCAAATTGGCAGCTGGACTGTGAAATTGGCTGTCAGTTGCCAGTTACCAATTAAACAGGCAACTGGCAACTAGTTTCACGCACATCTGCCTCATTCCCGAAAGATCTCGGGGTTCGGTCCCCACCAGTGGAGAGTGTCCTTATGACACACATGTGCTGCTTGCAATGTCAGTGATACAACCTCTTAAAACATTGCATCTTTATCCTTATTCTGCTGATTTGCATACATGTATATCTAGCGAGAGACAGGGTGATATGTTATAGTCACAAAATGTGAGGTCAAAATATTTTTTCTCAAAATGTTCATTTCTTTCGCACTAAAATATTCCTATTATGTCTAAGTTTACTACTGCATAATTGTTTTTTCCAGTTAAATCACCATCTTTGAAATATAACAAATGTAAATTTCCGGAACTGCAAAAATCCAAAACCTCACCAGTGACCCC
>JAFMSR010000006.1:51741323-51769441 GCA_022818135.1 Saxidomus purpurata | reverse complement strand
ACTGGCAGAAATGACCAAATGCATTCCTAACTGTGCTTTTAAAATCGATAAGTACATGTTAGAAAAATAGCACAGTTTTATTTTCAATGATATTGCAAAAATTTGACAACTATTTTTTGTGAAGAAACAAATTAAATACAAAAGAGAGACATATGTCAACACTGTTTTAGCGTGAATAGAATGGTTCTGTCATTATCATATCAGTAAACTATTTCTACTAAATCAGTTAACTCAAAGTTATCCTAGGACTTTAAGGTCAAACTTATAAAATAAAAGTTCGAGAAAAAAAGGAAAAACGGGGTGGGGGCGGGGGCGGCAGAGTGGGGGAATATTTTGAAACTGTGTTGGAAATAAGGTCAAACTATTAAAAACATCGAGATTGTATTTTTAGGGGGGGTGGGGGAAGAGGTAGGGGGAAGGGAGAGGTAGACGGGGTACATGTTGTCATAAGCAATATAATTTGAAAGTTTGATGAAGACATATTTAGAAATGGCAAAAGTATAGCCAACTTTAAGTTATCTTGACGAAATCGAAGTGTAAAATGGGGCATAACTTTGTCAAATTTGACCTTGACACAAATATTTAGGCTGTATCACAACCCTGTTGTCCTAAGCAAAATAATGTCAAAGTTTGATGAAGAAATATTAGGAATGGCAAAGTAATAGCTACGGTTTAGTTTTTGTGTCAAAGTCTAAGTACAAAAAGGGGCATAACTATGCCAACATGCTTGACAGAGCTATGTGACTTGATGCAGTTGTTTATATTGTCATTAGAAACAAGTATGCCAAGTTTGAAGTGAATATATTTGATGGTATAGAAGTTATTAGCATTTATAAAACATTTAACGAACGCAGAGGCCGGGGCGAGTGTAATAGCCTCCTTATTCTTCGAAAAGTCAAGCTAAAAAGATGTAACATTTCCGTTCATTGATATACACTTCTTAATCTAAATGTACATAAACAGGAAAACTCTAGATTTCGGAAGAGGATTCGTAGTTCGGTTTCAACAAAGCACACGTGTGTCAATGTCATTCTATCGCAGATTAATTCCAATAGTCCTTACTCCTTAGAACGTTAGTCTTGTGAAAAAAGTTACTTTCTTAATCTATAACAATGTCTGGCCTTGAGTTCTGCGTACATGAGTGACGCCGCCTATAACCATGTCTGACCTTGAGTTCTGCGTACAGGAGTGCCGCCGCTAACTGAAATTGTTCGTATCCTTACTTTACTATTATATCAACCATGTCTTTTTCACAGTCTCTGTTTCGCTCATGTATCTTTCAGTTTTACTTTCAGTTATAATTTTACTCTTCACCCCCATGCCAATAATACTCAAGAGATTAAAGGATAAAGAGTATTCAAAACTACAAAGAATACATAGCGTGATTGTTGGTTTCGGTGTAATACAATGCTATAATTTCACCAAATGGACATACCCACTGTTGTATATGTGACACTGGTGGGATTTTCCGTGATTCGGCAGGGAAATACCAAGATGGCTGTTAGAAATGACGATAGGAGCTGGTTCTTACATCCCATTTTATTTACTTAGTGCCTTTTTGTCCACAAAATTTGTTGAGACTGAAGCAGAAAACTCCCCTCCCCCCTCGAGTGCCACTGTAGGTCACATTGGGTTCAATTTTTTTCATAAGGAAACACTTTGAACCTTGCCGTTTACAATATGTAATAAAGAGAAAACGAAGCGAGGCGGACATAGTTTCTAGATCGTAATTTCCTCTGTCCTTGCGAATAGACCCAGATTCTGTGTTCCGTGACTGAGAAATCAACCTTTCTTCATCCATGATTTACATTTTGCAATCTCCAGAAAGTGTGTCCCATTCCTGTACAAAACAACAGTAATGTCTCAAACGGATCTAATTTTTCAACAATATTTTACGGAAATTCCCCTCCGTGACGTGTTGTCCCTCCCGGGTCGTCTCGAAATCGAAAGTAGGTGCTTTTCTTGGATTGTGGATTGGCAAAAAGCTTAAATGACAGTCATTGATGAAGAAAGGTTAGTTTCTCAACCACGGAACACAACATCTGGGTTAAGAAACAAGCACAGAAGAAACTACGATCCAGAAAATTGGTCGGCCTCGCTTCGTTTTATTTTTGTAAACTATTAGGTTCAAGGTGTTTTCTTATGAAAAATATTGAAATGCTGGCAATGTGACCTACAGTGGCACTCGGGGTGGAGTTTTCTGCTTCAGTCTGAACAAACTTTTGATACAAAAAGGCACCAAGTAAAATGGGATGTAAGAACAAGCTCCTACCTTCTATTGTCATTTCTATACGCCGTCTTGGTATGTCCCTCCCGGATCACGTTAAATCCCACCCGTGTCACGTTTACGACCTTTAAATCTTAAAATCTCCCAGACTTAAGACAATCATTAAAATTTAGAACCCGTCAAGGGCCATGATAAACCGCAAAAACCGGCATTTACATATCTATAAAACGTGATCTCGAAGACTTTGTAAAGGTCATAGGAATGCTTCACTGATGTGTGTCCTATTACAGGCAATGTATATAGACAAGAAACGGGCGCGTCATACTACAAAAGCATTCGAAAAATATTTTACAAAAAACAAGAACGGTAGTTACGGCGAACAACGGACCTTATTAAAGCGGGTCAGCTTAAAGGCTGCTATTAAGTTTAAATGCAATGGTTGGTGTTTTCGTATCGTTCGAAAGAGGAAACCAAAGAAATCCTTAATATGCCAGCTAATATTCCTGCAAGCATGACAACTGCTTGGAAAACGTCTGTCCATATTACCGCCTTTATTCCTCCAATCGATGTGTAAAAGATCGAAGCGGCAGCAAATATTACAATCGACAACCAAAGTGGAAGGCCAGCTGTAGACTGCAGGGCTAGAGCAGTCCCAAACATTACTATTCCCATGTATAGTGTATAGTTACAGACACCAAAAATAACGCACAGATATCGGACGGCATCTGTCTCATATCGCAGGCTATAATATTCATACACGCTAGTCAGTTTCAGTGGATGAATTAACGGCACAACAATCAACGCTGCAAATAGGAATGCCGCGATTATTCCTATCAGTTGGACCATATACTGTAATCCATATGCATAAACTTCTGCAGGAGCGCCTAGCATCATTAAAGATGATTGGAAAGTCACCACGAACGATAACCCTAGAGGTAGAGCTTTCATCTTCCGGTTTCCCAGAAAGAAGTTCGACGAGGTGTTTTGCTTTTTATCTCTTATGGCAAAAAATACTCCAATTATTACAGAAACAAATATAAGACACCCAAAGACAATGTAGTCGGCGATGCCAAATGTCCTCCTCTGAATGTATTCACTATCCATGATGACACAAATAATAATAGAACGTTCAGTAGCACTGTCATAGAATTAGCGAAACAATGCACACATTCAAATATTCTAAAAGCCAAGATAAGTATATATGCTTAGATGACATATTCAAATAGGTGATATCACAAAAGTATTAAACAGTTATACGGTGCCCCATATACGCAACCCTCACAAACATTGTAAAGGTTATCAACAGCTGTGTGTAACCGTCACACGTGACATTGAGTTACGGATGAATGTCACATATCTATTTTATCGAAGTATTTATTGCGCATATATCATGGTTACTGTATTTTGCTTAAACCCGATAACATATTTCGACATCCATCAGGCTTAAAGAATGGTCAGTTCCTTAATCAGAATTGACATACTCAGGCTATGAAACCGCACGTTGTGACCCCCAAGTTCTGGACACAGATCATGAATGTGACGAATACCAAAGGTGGCATCAAATTGCTTTGAAATGTGTAGGGGGAAACTCAAACAATAGACATTAATCTAGTTGCCTCATTCTATTGGATCTGCTGTCATTGCAACTCAATACATATCTCAACTCTCTCAAGCCCTTGAAACTCACCTACAAGTAATCGCAACATTTATTCATTCCTCCAAAATAATAGCCCTGTGTCAGCCCAACCCCTAGGTCGATTACCAAAATCAAAAGTAACGTCCTCCTAACACTTCTTTCAATGTCATGTATCTGTACTACCAGTCCATTTGCAAGAACAAAACATGAATACGTCCTCCTACTTTACTCTCACAATCCAGATATCGTCGTAGGAACCCATTCCTGGCATATCAAAGACCACCTCACAAATGAAATATTCAAATCAACTTTAGGTTACATCCCTTTTCGCAAAGATAGGCTCTCAGGTAAAGGGGGTGGCGTCTTTATTCTGGTCAAAACATATGTATTTCATCAGTGCAGCAAAAACTTAGTACTCAATGTGAACTGCTACGGGTCAAGAATTGTTCATATTATATATCCTTTGCACACCGGTATATTTTGTTACACACTCGACAGACATGCATGTGTTTTTGTAAACACTGTACATCACGTTATGCTACTTTCGGTTTACTGCGCGTGTTGTATACGTCAGCAAATAGATTGAGCTGTAACATGAAAGTAAAATTTCCATTGGCCCACCTACAGAGGTCACGCGCAGAAGTCACCCTGTCTGCTAACCTGCTCATGGACTTCTCTTTTTTTTTTTTTTTTGCTAACGAGAGGTCAATTTTAAGCGTTCTCATAAGATGTCAATATACCTAGGTTTGAGTACGACATGTCTGCTTTATGTCTGTGAAAAAATATTTGCACGCGCTCAAAACACTATCCCACAGGGGCCTGTACGCGAACGTTGGTAAAATGAAAATTTTCAAAACTGGTAAAATTGTGTCCAAGGTCATTTTCAAGGTTGTCTTTAAGGTTCAGCATTTGCCTCGGACGTCTGAGATTTCAACATTCAGGAGCTGTCGGCATAGCCTTTAAATTCATACAGACAAAACTTGTTCCATACGGTAACTGTCACTTCTATGAAAGGCCAAACCTGTCTTAACCCGCGTATACGGTTTATTACGTTATAGGCGTTCAAAAGATATAAACAATTCTAAACCCTTATATATTGATGCGTACTACAGACCAAAGGAAAATAATCTCATGAGCTTCACTGAATTCGAAAGGTCACAGGAACTCACCAGACACCACAAAGGCACCAAATGGACCTTTGGTGTTTTTAACACGCCTAACCTCACCTGGGACTTTGACCACACACCCATAATGACATTGAACAGCACAAATACTCACTCCTATAATTAGTTTCTCGAAATCCTTAATGACTTTGACCCCATGCAAATGGCTAATTCCACTACATGAATAGAACGCCACCTGAAAATATTTTGGACATATTCCTTACAACAAACCCTACACTAGTAAGCACAATATCCGTCTAAGTCTTGTTATTTTCCAAGTTCAACGCAAACCCTTCATAAATATACAAACCCCGGAGACATCCCATTATTCAGGAAATTAAATGGGATGACTCAAAATATTTTATCAATTGCTCCAAGGTCAACATCTGAAAAGATGCAGAGGCAATCCCAGTTGAAGACCTCTAGATCAGGTTTAACCTCCTAATTCAAGAAGGCATATAAAAGTTTGTCCAAAATAAAAAGTAGGCAATAAGAAACTTCTCCCATGGGCCAAACATGACATAAAAAAATATAAATTAGAAAACGGGACAAACTTTATCAAAAGTCAACCAATCAACCTATTAGCAAATCAAACATCTCAATCAGCACAAAATAAAGAAATCATACGAGGCATATATAGAAAACATACTAGACATCCAACACTCAGGAAACACCAACACTACCAAATTTAACACTAAACTCCTCTACTCACTTATAAAAATGCCAGACAAGATAACTAAGGTATTGCTCAGACAAGTGGTAAAATCATCTCAGATAATCCTGGTCAAGCAAATATTCCAGTCTGGGGGTTTTTTTTCATGTGTTTATCCCTTGTCCCTGACCCAGTTATGAAATAATGTCCTAGGGAAAAGGAAATACCCTGTAATACCCGACATTGTAATCGATCCCAAAGGCGTCATGAAACTACTCCAAAACCTGAAAGTGGATAAGGCGGCTGCTGGCCCAGACATGATAAAGACCATTGTCCTGAAGGACCTCCGCCATGAGATCTTTGATGTAGTATCACTTATTTTCGGAAAACCCCTAAGTACCGGTCAACTCCCATCCAAACGTCGCCCCACTATTTAAAGAAGGTGATACTAGCGACACAGCAAATTACAGGCCCATATCGCTAACCTGTATTATATGTAATATCCTTGAACATATAAGTACATCTAGCCTATCCACACATTCCTCAAAACACAACATATTCTGAGCTACAACACGGGTTCCATGAAAGACGGTCTTGTGAAACCCAGCTCATCGAGCTAGTTGATGAACTATCCAAAGGCATCACCTCAGGTTAACATGATGATACATCCGTTTACCTTGCAGTTACATCATTTTCTGATAAGTTCGGCTCCGTGGTCGAATGATTAGAGTCGCTGACTTGAAATCACTGTAACCTCTCATAAATTGAGGGCAATTGGTTCGCGCCCTGCTAACGATCATGTCTTTTTATGTGAGAAAGTTGGCAGTATCTTATGGTGGATAGGAGTCTAGTACTGGTTCTACCCAGGAACGATTGTTAGGTAAACTGTCAGTCTGTTAAAATGACTAAAACCGCGGTTGGAACGGGCGTTTAACTCCTACAACATTCATTCAGGATCTCTTCTCAGATCAACAAGCAAATTTGGCATGTACAACATTTATTCTTGGGTTCATAGACTCAAATGAAGTATAAATTAACCTTCTCGTTCTTATTATTTAAAAGCATATTTACTACTGTAAAATGAATGATAAGAAACTTTTAACAGTTTCAGTTGCCAATAACTTTATTAACCATCAGTACAACACTCACAGACAAACATCTGTGACCTTGAATAAACTAGAAAAGACATGGGACTAACTCATTATATATTTAAATTCTCACATTCTTCCTCTTCAATCAAATGATCGTGGTGAATGTGGTTAAAGGTGTTCATTCGATTTGACACAAGTCATATGAAACAAAACCTATTTTCCCTCGGAAATTACTAGCTTATATAGCGAAAAGCTGGCAAAATACTTGTGCGTGCGTGTGTGTGTTTGTGCGTGCGTACGTGTGAATTCAAGTGTGAGTGAGTCTTTCTACGTTTCTTTTCCTTGCCTTTTCTCGAAAATCGATACGGGTATCCTACAAGTTATAATTTAATTAATGTATTTAATGAATTGAATTTATAAAATTGTGTATTGTATATATTCAAACATGTATGTATCTTTGATTAACGAGAGAGCAAATAAACGAGGTTACCCTTTTTGGGCCTCAAAAAAATACTCCTACTACATCCTGTTTTGACGATCAAAGGTTACAAAATGATCTCCTTTAACTGTGAAATTGGGACAGAATGTGGGACAGCGAATTCAACCCTTGTTAGTGCCAGGTCTTCCATATCACATATAGCAGAAAGCCCATTCAATTCCCTTATTAGCTTCATGGTCAAACACTTTCCCCAGTTAATGGTGCAAGATACATTGGTGAATCATGCACAACTCAGTTATTAAGTACACAGCAGTTGTGTTTTACTTTTTACGCATTTATTCATTTTAACATTTTAAACAGTCTTTTTATTATAATCTTTCTTTAACTGGAAGAATTGTCATCCAGTTATTTTACTTTTATTCTTATCAACATTTGACGTACATGCTACCTATTATACTAGAGAGACGTGTGAAGTAGTACATTGTAGCAAGGGAAAGATAGATCTATGCAAACTGTCTGACTATAAAGAATGAAAAGCACTGCATCATGCAACTCTAACGCAGAGTAGATCTATGCTTGTGTTACTGCTTCATGTCGGGATTCCATATTACGATAAACTGGAAACTTTGGGACATGTAATCTCTCTTTTTCGTATTTGACTCACTACAAATATCCTCAACAAAAATAGTATAACGTAACACAGACTAACTTTAAAACCTCATTTACTGCACCATATGTCAAAGTCTAGCATCAATGCAATCTACAAATAGCAGGGACAAAACAAAACACATACTTGAGCTTCGCTGTGTGAAAACCACTCATGACCTTTGTAATCAATGCACACTCATGACCTTTATAATCAATGCACACTCATGACCTTTGTAATCAATGCACATTCAGCATACACATCAACAGCCAAACAATGGAAAAAGCGATCTACAGCAGGGCTTTAGAGGAGCCACGGACCTATATACACATATATAGGTCCGTGGTGAGGCCTACAGCAAATGTTTGCTACATAACTATAGTATACTAATAGTGACTGATTATGATGCCAATGTACAAATCTATAGACCCGGGGTATGTGATATTTCCCAAAGAGAAGTCAGATGTGAATATCACATACATCAGGTCCGTAGATTTTGGTATTCACCGCAATCCTCAGCCAGTATACTGACCATAGAAGACATCTTCAATTAGCCATATACATGTACATATCCAACCGATAGTTTGCAATTTTATTCACAGTAACTACACGTATCACACACCTATGTTTTTATACAGCAAAGGCATAGACGTAATATTTGACAGTTTTACTCAAAGCAATGAATATAAACATTTCAATTTTTTGTCGTCAACAGTAAAATTTGTAATGTTGCAATCATTTTTGGTAACAGAATACCGTTTATGATAACTAGATTGAAACACATGCTTTTGTTTACAAAAATATCCACCGTGAGGAAACTATCCACCGACATATTGGGTCATGTGACTAATAAAAGATCAATCACAATGTGATAATTTATTGAGTCATACAACAGTGTAGTCTTAACACCACCTTTCCACAAAGACAACAACAACCCTTATAGCAAGGGATAAACGATGCATTTATTTACCGTGAAGAGCTTCATACTGAGTATACGTACATACAACCATATATAAATATAAACTTGTATCTCACAAACACAATTTAACTCACGTTATTAGTGAATTTCAAGTGAAACCAGCGTCAACTAAAGACCTTATTTTAGTAAACACGTTAATAACAAAGAACTAATGTACGTAATAACTGCCATTCTATATCCGTCAAGGAAGCACCAAGGCCGCACAGTAAAAACACTTTTTGGGATGAAAACTGTACCCGTGGCAATGTGCTAAGCTGCCTCTCTGGATACAGGGCGACGGGATAGTCACGCCCTAAGCCCTCTGTATGACCTCATAAAGCAATAATAACAAAAATAATATACATTGTATCTCTTACGCACAGGAAATGAACGTATTTGTAGACCACAGAAACCTTCTGTAACATTTCATCTAGACAAATACTTATAATGGTCAGAATACACTATCATAAGATTTAAATTTGAATATTTGTATGAAATTTGACGTTCACGGTAAGAAAGTTTCGCGTAGAAGTGACCACCGGTCAATCAGCCTATACATTTATAGCTAAATTACCGCTCGACAGCGCACACAAAACCGGTTATCATATGTAAACCTTCGTGTGCCGGCCGTGATAAGACAGACGTTCTCAGCTTTACGTTGTACCACTGAGAACTAATAAGTCTTAACACCATCTTTCCACAAAGACAACAACAACACCTTATAGCAAGGGCGAAACGATGCATAGACCTACAAATGATAGAGGTTGCTATTTATTCTATTAGAATGAGTCAACTATTCAAATTCAAATGTTGTACCATTTTACTATAACCTGATCACAATTTCAATTTCTTAGTGATACACAATTTCTTGGTAGTGGAATCTTCAATGTATCTGTCTTTAGAACTATCAGATTTCCATCTACCATGTCTTTTGAGACAACGGTCTGAAACCTCTTCCGAATCGGCCGCTGTGCTAGCTCCGCTAGCGCGCAATGAATGCGGATGGTTCTACTTAATGTAATTGTTCAACCATGCGTACACGGGCTCTAGTGTAACTTAACTTTTAGTTTTGATGAATCAAGAAACAACGATTTTTCGACCTGCAAACTGGTTTGAACAAATACTGATCGCAGCTTAAATCTATTTTGGCACAGTTTACATATCGTTTTAACAATTCATACGGACATGCGATTGATTCACCTTTTGCAATCGAAATTTCGTTTCCTGACCTATACACATCAGTTTTACTCTTTTTAATCTTTAATACTAGATGATAATTTTGAAAAGAAATGTCATTGCACCTTAGCTCGCTAACTTCACTGTAACGTAGAAAACCTGCGTAACTCAACATGATCATTGCTAAATCACGTAAATGTAAAACGTCATTATTGTGTGAAAATAAAGTACACAAGTTTATCAAATCCTCTGAAGTAACTACGTCTTTCTTAACACACGGAGTACTATTCATTCTCTTGCCAGATTCAAGTAGATTTCTCACAATGCTGTTCTCGGTTGAGTCAACCATGTCATTGATAAAATGATGCCATTTAATACTATAGAACGCTGCTGAAATTACTTTGTCCGATTTTTTCATAGAAATCAAGTAAGAAATGTACATTGCTACATGTATAGCATTAGCCGGCAACGACAGAAAATAATGTTTATCACAAAACAGCTCAAGACCTTTGAAATATGAAGAATATTTTCGAACTGTACTGTTTGCTCTATAATGTGATAACTGATTATCACTATCACTTCTTCCATATTGGATACATGTACTCCGGCATCTTCAAATTTGCATCTTATTGTAGACTTCAAACCTTTCACACCAGTGCCTGTAGAAAAATAACCACTGTTCATTTTCTGAATGTGATAAATGATTATCAAAAAGATTTTCGTGTTACAGGAATCTTAATTTTAAGCATAACAAATTAAAACACCACTTTGTATCTACAAATATGCCGTTATGTCCTTTACCTTTACATACAGCCCTTTCCTTTGGTACTAAGATTTTTTCTACAATATTAGACTTGAATTTTCCGCTTTCATCTAAAAGTAAAGGCCAATATGGGGCTGAATACCATTCTGGTACAATTAAAGTTCCGCTAGCACTTTCTTGTTCAACTTTATTAATGCATTTTGCAACCAGTCTAGGTGGCGGAACTAACCAATTGACAACTCCCTGCCAATTCTGCGAGAAGCAGTCTATTGCTTTACACCTGGCACCCACCAGCGTGCATTGAAACGCTTACATTTGGAATTTAAATGAGATGCGAACCTGTCCACCACACGCGGACTCCATCGTTTGTCTAAGACCGAGGAAAATAATGGGCTGATTAACCAATCATCACAATCAAAACAACGACTTAAATGATCTGCTCTTTTGTTCAAAGACCGAGGAATCCACTGACATTAAGATATTTTCTATTTCACACATTCCGTGTATATCTAAAGCCATTTTATGTAAATCCGTATTTCTGCTGCCCGAATTTAGTATAATATCAACATTTTTATTGTCTGTGAAAATATTTACATTTTTTGAATTTAGCATGCTTGCATAATTAAATAAAAACCTTTTTACAGCTTCTAACTCTCTCCATGTTGAACTTTTATCCGTTTCTGGGTCGTTCCAAGACCAATAAATCTCTTTTGAACAGTATTCAATAACTGAGTCATTGTCGCATTGCAAATCACTTACCTCCGGAATTCTAGACTCCTGATACTGTAGATTCTTTTGTAAAGACTGTATGTTACTTATGTATACATTTGAGCTCGGCAGATCGAACCCTTTGTCAAATGACCCTATGTTCTGACCAAAACTCACTTCGGGCGTGACAGACTGGCTCTCTTCCGGGAGCGTACCAAATGCCCTATCCGAGGCCACTAACGACAACCAACTATCATTTAGACTGTCGGTTTCTGGCCGGAGAAACTCGCCTTGATTGCCTATTACCTTACCTTTCTCTAGGTAGCCCCCATAACCCGTTGCACTTCCGTCTACAAATATGTTAAAATTTATTGCCTGTTTCACATTTATAGGCCTTCCTTTTCTGTTTATATTATCAACATTTTGCAGCCAAAACAAAAGCTCTTTTCGGGCTTCGTCTCTGACAACTATGGGAGCTTCCCAACTAGCTCGTGTTAAAATACAGAAGTACAGGTACCTCGTTTTCAGACTTACACTTCTTCCGAAAACGAATTGTTAAGAGATGATCTGATCTATTACTGATGTCAATGATCTAACATGAATCAAATTTAGAGAATCTAAAGCAATTATCTTCAAAACGTGTTCGATAGACATTTTCAGACGTTTGATACGTTCATCTGTTATTTGCACTATATTCTTTGTGTAGTCAAGGACATGTCCTAACCAAATTACCTTCTGTGCCGGAATTCAGTGGCATTTGTCGTCTGCTAAAAGAAATCCAAATTCTTTCAACGAAGTTTGTACGAACTCGCTTGATTTACAAGCATCTTGGAAATTTTCTTTTCCGCCTATTCCATCATCAAGAAACATAATGACTTTATGACCGTTAGATCTCCAGAAATAGACAACTACCCTTAAAGTTTTTGTAATGATATGCTCTTCTGTGGCAATACCAAATGGCAGTGAATTGAAAATGAAAATTTTTCTACTTTTACCATATGCACTGCTGAATCCTAAAAAAGGTTTATGATCTTAAAAAATGTCAATATGATGATATGCCGATTTCAGATCAAACGTAAACAAGACGCTATTTGCAATTAAATATCTAATGCTACTCTGATGTCTTCAAATTTAATTTTAAACTTATGCAAGTTAGGATTTATATGTCTACAATCCAAAACCATTCTTTTCTTTCCGGATTTGTTCTCGGCTACTGTAAGCGGATTAACTACAAATGGTTGCGTCTTAACTTCTTTGATGACGCCTTTGTCTAACAGAGACTGAATTTCTTTTTCTACGAATTCGACATTATTTAAAGCCGACCTATTGTTACGAATAAAAACTGAAGTTGGCATTTCTTTGAATGGCAATTTGTATCCGTATTCAATTACATCATTAATGTATTGACTCTCACTCACCTCTTTCCATTTACAACAAAAAACTTTTAGCCTTCCAACTTGCGATATTATACCTTGATTACATGAACATTTACCTGAATCAAGATTGTAACTCTTGCCATCTGACGGCATGACGCTTGTTGTATTCTTCTGGAACTCCGTGCCCAACAATAACTTACAATCGACAGAATCTGAACATATTTTGGTACTCCTAGATTCCGCAGACGACTTGTTCTCATCTGCAACGGAAACATAACATAAAGTACTTAACTTAAGATTAGCTTGATTTTGCGATTGGGGACACTCATTTTTCCAGTGGCCGGGTTTCTCACACGCATGACAGCAACCAGGTTTACGGGTAGATGTATATACTGGGACTTCTGTAGCAACCGATGTCGTCTGCCTGACCGAACGTTGATTCTGATACGGCCTCATTCTAGATCTGGATTTTTTAGCCTTTTCAGCCTTGACTTTTCGAGAGGCCCGCGCCTCTGCTTTGTAAATGCGTTTTTCGTCTTCCGAGTCGCTAGCTATGGGGTTTGACACATATTCCGACACCGCTTTCCAGCCATATTCGGAAGCATCAGCTAATTTAACCAAATTTTGTCTGTGTTACAACGTCTCTTGAGCTGGAAACATTTCATAGATACGTAAGTCACCCGAAAATAATATAAACTTTACATGCATGCTGTTTTTACATATAGAAGTACAAAATGTACTTAATAAACGTCATTTCTGGTTCTGTAACATATCACACATTCTATAACAAGCTTACTCAACAAATTTTTACTTCAGTCTAATAAGATTAATTTTTTTCTTTCAAAATTATAGATAATTATCAATTATATATAATGTATGCAAACATAGCGTGAAATGCAACACGTCAACAGTTCAATACGAGTTATGCTAACTGTATATAAAAGTAACCCTGTAATACATCTGTATATATAACACATGTGCATAAATCCGAGCCTTCGTGACTAAACTTATCAAACCGCAGCTAATAAGAACATCTACACTTCTGATTTTTACCTTCAGTAAGCTTTTCTCCACACTCTGCTGTTTCTGGTTTTTTAAATTATGCTCAGCTTCTTGCATATAGAATAACACTTTGGCAATTGCACATTACTGCTCCTCGTTGCTCTTTCTTTTAAAATTTGGAAACTCTTTACTAGGCATAACTGAGTGAATTTTCTTTAGCTGAATAGCGTTAGAATTTGCACTATCTGATTAAATAAAGTCCCGATTCCATCCAACATTTCCTTTAGTTGTTCCTTTAGAGACTTTGTAACTTGGTCCGAAATCATTTTTTCTAAATCAATCTGTTGTGTTGAAGGATTCATAATTTGATGTTCACGGTAAGAAAGTTTCGCGTAGAAGTGACCACCGGTCAATCAGCCTATACATTTATAGCTAACTTTCCGCTCGACAGCGCACACAAAACCGGTTATCATATGTAAACCTTTGTGTGCCGGCCGTGTTAAGATAAACGTTCTCAGTTTTACGTTGTACCGCTGAGAACTAGTAATTTTACTAAACAGCTTCTGCAGTATTAATACTTTCAATCCAATGTTAAATAAATACAACATCTATGTCGCTCTGGCTATTGTACAGTCATGTACTTAAGACACATGAACAATAATTATGGCTCAAATTCAACCTGTACAGATAGTCTTATCTAAAGCTGAACTCTAAAACTGTAGAAGTTGGATTAAACAAGATAATTATTTACAGGCTTTCTATTACCTTACATTTAAATATTATGATATGATGGGAGAAAATTGCACAAGTAATGTGCAATGTCTAGTATATAGTTTCAATAATATAAAATAACAACACTTGCACATGGTATGTCATTCCAGCTAGACTAAAGAGCAAATATGTTTTGGCAAAATAATTTTTGAGTTGGATAGCAAATATGTTTTGGCAAAATAAATGTTCACTCAAAATGATACAGTGATAAAAGCTGCTAGCCTTTAACAATGCTCCTCGAGATTTATGTTCAGTAATTTAGATGGATAGAAAATTATCCAACTAAGAAAATGAATACCAACAACCCTGTTTATTTCAAAAATAACAATTTTACAGTTATTTTTCGATTTTTATGTGTGCTTACAATTAACGTAAAAATATTCCGGCAGCGATGTCAGATAAGCGATGAGAGATAAGGTTTTATTTTATGTTTTTCAGTGGTTTATTGACATATAACGGTGAATTATATCCCTTTAGACTCACTGGTCACTCAGTGAAAATTATCAAAATATGTTTATGACGTATTAACGTCAAAAAGTAAACCGAGCGTTCTGAGTGCCGGAAACTGTATGGCGATGACGTCGTTAATATGACGCCATCTTTTCGATGATTTCTGGTGACGTTTCCCGCAATTCTCGTGAAGATATAACTTTTGGTGCCCACTTGGTAAAATTATATAGACGATAATTGTTGGTTTCGGTGTAATATCACGTTATAATTTCACAAAGTGGGTCCCAAAAGTGATATTTTCACGAGTTGCGTAGCCACGAGTTAAAATAACTACTTTTGGTGTTCACGAGGGAAATTATCGTGATATTACATCGATACCAACAATTTTTCTGTTTATTTTATGTCTCAAACTCTACGTTTGTTGAGTTTGTTTCCATAAAATGTCGAAAATCGCAGGAAACGTCATCTGAAAGCATCGCAAACATTTTACCGACGCCCTGTTTACATTTTGACATTAATCCCGGTAGAATTTTTTTATAATTTTCACTGAGTGGACTGTGAGTTTAACAGGATATAATCACCGTCATATTTCGATTAACCACCGAAAAACCTGAAATAAAACGTGATCTTACACCGAAACCAACAATTATCCTCTATATATATCACCTGTAAATGCGCCAAAATATGTATCTCATAGGTGATAAATCTATTTCTATTTTTGAGAGATATCTCTCAGAGTAACAGAGAAGTAGCAGAAATATTACCTTTTTTCAGAAATCTTGTTATGCAATAAAGATATCACTGGAATTGAAAGAGATATCGCTTAAAAGACAAGAAATATCTTTCAAATATTATATGTGAGAGATATCTTTCAAAGCAATAAACACATAACAACTGATCCCCGTAGTTTATTTCGTACTCGGAATTGTTCGTCCGGGGTCAGTGCATAAACAGGCTGGTCACATTGGCCGATCGGGCATCCAAAAGTCGTCTTTTTTGCTGTGGGGTTCGTTTTGGGGAGGCTGCGTTTTTGGTACGTGGCATTCCCTGTTTGATATTATTTTTGTTTTTTTCTTAAAAACTGAAAGCAGTAATGTTTGTTGTCATAAAGATTGTATAAAATGACATAGACAAACAAGTCTCATACTATTGTTAAGTGATGATGTGATTAGGTGACGAGAAGAGTAAATCAAAATAACGATAAATCGCGAATATGAATATTCTTAGATTAAGCTAAATTATAGACCAGTGAGCATACTGAGTATTGTATTAAACATATAGGAGAGTGCTGCTTATGCACTCTTAGAGTCCATTTTAATATCAAACACTACCTGTATCTTGTATCAGCATCACTCTAGATTTAGGAGATTGAATTGTCTTTCACTTTCTAGACACCACAATCAAACTGAATACATCTGAACAATCATTTACGGGAATGATTATGTTAGATCTTGAAAATCATTAAATACACTGGATCATATTATTTTATTTGTTACATTATACCTGATGGGAGTTACGTCAGTCTCTTGGTTTAAGTCATAACATATGCAGTTACAACAGGTAAAACCCAATCATATGCCAATACTGCTACATGTGATGTTCCTGAACGTTTCTCTATAATGGCATGGTGACTGGTATTGATATTACATTGATTGTAAACTGATTTTATATGCTGATGATTGTAAAACATGTTTAGTAACAAGAATCAAGAACGTATCCACGTTAAGCTTGGTAAAGTATTAGCAAGTTGTTCTGAATATTTGGTAGATAAAGTATTATCATTGCATTTAGGAAACATTTAATACTTTATATTTGGGTCAAAATAGACTACTATCATTCGTAAAAAGTTTACAACATTCTAATATCAATAGATATTGATGGCTTGCACGACTGCAGCAGGCTCATATGTTTGTACAGAATGTTTTTATATAATTTTACTTGCTTTCTTTAGTACTTATAGTGTAAGGGAAGTAATCTTTGTTTGATGCAAGGGAGACTATTCAGTTTGTCTTGTATGTTCATTCCATGAGTGATTTCCCTTTCGCTGCGTGTTCATTTCTTGAAGCGGGAAATCTCTCGATTCTCATTGGTTAGTCAGGTCAGCTGATTGAAAAGTACATGGTTTGCAGCAAAGGGGCACATCACATAAGGTTTTGGGTGGTCTGGGGGTATTGATACCCCTATATATGGACAAGGGCTCCAGCTGTCAAAATCACAATTTTGGTATATGGTCATTATAAACTGCCGTAGAAGTCACAAATTTTATCCGATTTTTCAGCTGATATACCCTGACACAGCTTAAACATTTATCTCCACAGAAAACATATTTATTTCTTGTTGTTATGAACCGTTTTTGCACAGCGAGCTCAGAAACTCGTCAAATTTTATCAAAATCGTTTTTCCGACAAGTCCGTGTTCACCGGAAAATCGTTGAATTTCGCCTCTAAACCACATGTACGGCACGCGAACAAAGGGAACTGAATTATGCGATTAAAAATATTATCTAAATGTATCTCACAAACCTCAGTTTTTAATCACTAGCAGGTCTATATCTCCTGTAATGCTTTGTTTATTTTTGTAGCCGCAACTTTCTCGTCGATTCCGCCATTGTGTCAAATACGGGTCACGTGATTTTTTCTTTACCGTTGTCCAATCAGTAACCCGCGATAGATAATATTTTTAATTGCATAATTCATTTCCCTTTGTTCGCGTGCCGTACATGTGGTTTAGAGGCGAAATTCAACGATTTTCCGGTGAACACGGACTACTCTGTAGGTCTGCAAGCTCAATAAACACTTCAATAGACATATTTCGGAGCTGTATCTTTAACCGAAAAAAAATTAACAAAGGCTAATTTTGTCCAATTACACTTTCTCGGCATTTCCACTATTCGACTGAAGCAGACACGTTAAAAGGTTGTGAAGAAGTTTTTCATCCGGCGACTCTTGAATCAGACTGGTGTTACAATAAAGATAAAATAACAATATACACTTAGATGGTTGCGCGTTTGCATCAGGATGGAGCGTTCCGGGTTCGATCCCCACCAGTATCCAAGTACTGGTTGTGTCCTTAGGCAAGACACAGATAATTCCTCATTGCTTTTTTCTCTCTTTGATGTTGATTCCATCTGGATTGAGTCTTCATAGCGATTAATCTAAGTTGTAAGAACTAGTTTAGCAATCGAGAATATATAAATTAGTATAAAAATAAGTTTGAACGTACGAAGAAAAATGGTTTTATACTGAGTATTTTGCCGAAATAGGCGTATTACCCAGCATTGAGATATTTTGAGAAGTTCAAGAATCAGACACATACAACTTATACCAACGAAAAATAATAGAAGAGCAAAACAGAAATGTCGCCACTAGGACCGTTTATCATTGATATCAAGCTATGCAACTTGTATTCAGCGACAAAGGAGCTGTGCTCAGATACAGGTTGGTAACAATCGAAATGCAGGTCCCTATTCGCGGAAACGAAAACAAGTAAATATATTAATAAACATAGCCGGAAAAAACGTATTTTCGATTTAGTAACATTATTTTCCTACGATTGAAAGCGAAATTGTTCGATTTAAATACATTTGTTTATTTAAAAGCAACACAAAGCGCGAAAAATGTAAATTATTGTGAGATAGACATAATTCAGTGCATACAGTCAAAGCGATTATAGAGTACCAGTCCTGTAAAAAATTGATAACATTATGAAAAATCGAATCAGCGGCTATCTTCTTTTTTCATAGAATTTGGGAAGAGTAAATGTTTCAAATATGAAATAGATTGAAACAAGGATACGAACTACAACCCTACGCATGACTGGCAATCAATATAAATTCGTCAGCGCTCAATAAATACAGTTTTAAGCTAACACTGTACCAGCTTTCAGTCAATACAGACCCTCAGGTAAATGTGTCAAATTATTGTGATATACGGAAAATAAGTAGACACTCACGGGATATTTTGAGACCCAAATCGTATATCAGTAGAGTGAAGGAAATAAAAATATCTCCTTGAGACTTGAGTACACTTCCATGAAAAATTAGAAGACACACACCAAAATATGAAAACACATTTGAGAACATTACTGAACTGCAAGGGAAAAACAAATTTACTACGGTACATTAGCAGACACAGCCGTGGAACTAGTAGACATTCTCAGGAAATTAGATTACACATCCAGGAAATTATTGGCCACACGTAACTAAACTAGAAGACTACAGGCGATAAAACAGCATAACTTGGGGACAATTTTTGACACAGTCAGGAAATAAGTAGATATTCTTTGTAGAAACGTAGACGTCCTCAGGTAGGTCTGTAGAATGACTGGTATATAAGTTGGCTACATCGGGGCGTTCTTAAGCACAGCCGACAAGCAAGTAGACATGTGCGGAAAAAGTGACACATTGACCTTTAATTTCTAGAGTGTCTTTAATTTTAGGACATTACCGAAAGTAGACACATACCTAATATTGTCAGAAATTCCAAGAAAATAAGTAGACACTCCAAGGATATCTGTACACCTATGGTTTATTAGTAGACTGCAAATGAAATAAGACTATTACGTCGAAATATAAGTAGATCTCATCGGGAAATCAGTAGAGACTCAGTGGAAATAAGTAGCAGACAACCTTAGGTACATTACTAGAATTCAGTGAAATAAAATATTTACCTCGAAACACTAGTTGACAGAGTCGGTAAATTAGTAAACATTCTCAAGAAATTAGTAAACACTCTAAAATAAAAAGACACCAATACGTAAATGAATTGCCTGCAATGGAAATAGTAGCATTACTTCGGTACTATAGACGACACAGCTGAAACATTAGTGGACTGTCACTGAGAGAAAGTTAGACACCCTCAGGTTAATCTGCAGATTGACTGGGATATAAGTTGATTACCTCGGGACGTTCGTAGACATATGCGGGAAATAAGTATAGGCACTCTCAGGTTTACTTAGTATGGAGCCCGTTTAAGCGTCAATCGATCAAAAAACGCGATCTTTGGTTTAACAATATTTTATTCAAATAAATGCATATTATTTTTAAACAATATTTATGTTAAGTAGCAGCAAGGATCGAGTAGAGAGCTCTAAACTTTTCTAAAACCCTCTCCTCATACAGTATCTTTTAAACGTGAACTGCTTGAAAATGAAGCTATCGCTAATATCTATTTTCTAGATGTTTTAACTATACATGTTCAATTCAATATATTGATGTTTATGATTATGGAAATCGTAAATATACATCTACACGCACTGTTGACTTTTGTCCGTAATAAGGACTAAAATACATCTATCAATTTCGGTAAACTTTCATACAGTATGTAACTAGCAGCATGGATGATTTCGCCGGTTTATAATTGTACACTTTTATGTGCATCGCACTTAATGAAATTTGTTTAAATAATTGTAATAAAAGCGTATTGCAGCGCCAAACTTTGTCTGTGCTATTTAGTGGCAAGTTATAAAAAACAAGCATTATCCAATATACAGTACTACCACTTCCGATGGCGGCGTGAAAACAAAACAAATCGCTGTAGAGAAAAAAGATATCAATAGTTGAGTTGTTTATGAATACTACGATGCATAAAGTCTCACTGTTAAAAAGACAAGTTCTAGACTGATAACATTTTGTCGGGGACATCTGAAACTGATAAAAACAATATCATAAACAGAAAACAATTGTTTGAGAAAAGCGCATCAAATTAATAATTCTCAATATCTTAAATAACACCTGAGCATTCTAGTATTATATTTAATCAGTACAAAATATGATAATTTTTATATGTCTGTATTATTTCACTGCTGGTTTCCCATTTCAAGCATCTCGTCTGATTCACTGGAGTAAGAATGTCTATCAGTCCTGTTCATTTTCTCTCTTGAAAATAATCTTTTCACAAATGAAGGTACAAAAATCCCCATTGGAAGAACGCACTTTTCATTGATTACATATGGATGTTTAGGCTGTGTGCAGAAGCTTCCAATTAAACCAGTTACTATAGTAACAATCGTCCCAATTAAGTGGAAATACATGTACGATATTGAATAAAATGTTCCCAGACCGGACGCGTTTTCTTCAGATTTGTCAAAGTATTCAGCAGACGTTGATGTAGGTAAAGATAAAGACACGTTAACCAGTGTCGTAGAGTCATTCAAGTATTCCAAATTATGCGATGTGTTTGAAGCTGATAAATTAGACGTATTGACAATACATTGATCTGTAGGACCTGAAGGCAGATATGGTGATTGCTTCAACTCTGAGGAGAATGTTTGACCGAGGACCAGCCATAGATTTATTGAAAATCCCACAACTGCCGCAAATATTACAGCTCTTGGTCGGCAACTACGGGAAAATGCGGAAAGAAGAAATACACCTGTTTCCGGACCACCGACTGCTCCGCTCAAACTTGAAAATATTTGTCCTAGCGGTCCCTTTACGTTTACTAAGAAAAAAGCAAATGCAACAGATATAAGCCCGTATAGCACGACAAAAAGTTTAGATATATTCGTAGCCACATTGTCCTTCATGTTGGGCTTAACGACCATAAGGATATCTACACATGTAACTGTTGACAGTCCACTGAGACCGGAAGATATTGTACTTAATGACGCAGCTGCCAGGGCCGCAATGAACAAACCAGGCATCCCCGGAAAGCCCTCAAACATTTCAAGAATTGTAAATGGTATTAACTGATTTGGATTGCTTATTTCACCAGAAGCTAAAGGGTCACAACCCTTTTCGCTAAAGTAGGCAAACACTGCAATACCTTCGAGCATAACTATGAACAACACACAACAATATATAGGTGTAGCGATATATAAAAGTCTCCTTGCCACTTGTATATTCGGTGTGGAGAGTATTCGCTGAACTCCGGCCTGGGTAATTGCGCCGTAGAAGAATTGTGGTAGAGCACCGAGAGCCAGGGTCCAAAAGGTATGCCTGACCGTTGGGTCAGGATCGAAGTTGAAAATGTTAAAGCGGTCCTTGCTGATACTGACGATTTTGGAAGGACCTCCAGCACTGACTGTACTTTTGATAATGACTGAAATATCAGAAAGTGAAATATAATTAATCATTTGAATTAACTGGTCGGTATTTCAGTTAATGTTGGACAAGCAAAACGTGCCAAAACATACCAATCACAGCAGGAGAATTTAAAGGGACACACCCTATAACTGATGTCAAACTAAGGGACACACCCAATAACTGATGTCAAACTTAAAGGGACATACCCTATAACTGATGTAAAACTTAATAACCTACAAAACATAAATAATAGAATCTTCGGAAGTATTATAACTTAACCTAAAAGTTTAAGCTATGCATCCCAGTCATAATCGATAAAATCAGCTGCAGTACTGTAAACTACTCAATTATCTATGTAAAGTTGTTGTTGTACAATTAATGGGTGGATAGCGATTTATTACAGAAGGCGTGTATATTGATTTATTGTGGTAAAATGAGGCATTTTTCGCCATATGTTGTTCTTTAAATTTTTATCTATTTATCATTTTACGTTTATCGAACACATTATCTATTTTTCGAAAATATAATCGGCTAGATATAGGGTATGTCTTTTAAATTAGAAAATGATGTTACATTTCCGTTTATTGAAATAAACCTCTTTATATTATGTGCATAAACAGGGAAAAGCTATATTTCGGAAGAGGATTCGTAGTTTGGTTTCAGCAAAGCACACAATCTGTGACAATACCAATTCTATTGCATATTACTTCAAACAGTCCTTCCTCCCTCGAACGTTAGTCTAGTAAAAAAGGTCACTTCCTTAATCTATAACCATGTCTAACCCTGAGTTCTGCGAACAGGAATGACACCGCTAACTGAAATTGTTTGTATCCTTCCTTTACAAGTATAACAATCATGTATTCCATAGTCTCTGTTTCGCTCAAGTATCTTTCAGTTTTACTTAAAAATTACAAAGAATACATAGCGTAATTGTTGGCTTCGGCGTAATACCATGCTATAATTTCACCAAGTGGCCATTGACAGTGATATTTCCATAAATGGTATAGCCATGAGTGAAAATAACGACTTAACGACAATTTAGAACCAGTCAATGGTCATGATAGACAGAATGATAAGGCTCGCAAAAACCGACGTTTACATATCTTTATAACATGATCTTAAAGACTTTGAAATGGTCAAAGGGATGCTTCACTGCTGTGTGTCCTAAACCTATTAAATTCAATGTACATAGACATGAAACGGGTCTCAGAAGATCACAAAAAAATAGATATGCTTCATACTCCTAAAGCATAGGAAAAATGTCAAACAAAACAGAATGGAAGTTATGGCGAACAACGGACCTAATTAATTAAAGTGGATCGGCGTTTAGACTGCTAGTAAGTTCGATGGCGTGCGGGCTCTCATTTTAAATGAAATTGCTAAGGTTTCCGTATCGCTCGAAAGGGGAAAGCACAGAAGGAATACTTAATATACCTGCTAATATTCCTGCAAGCATGACAACTGATTGGAAAACGTCTGTCCATATTACCGCCTTTATTCCTCCAATCGATGTATAAAACACGGAAGCGGAAGAAAATATCACAATAGATAACCAAAGTGGTAGGCCAGCTGTAGACTGCAGGGCTAGAGCAGTCCCAAACAATATTGTTCCTATGTATAGCGTGTAGTAACAAACACCAAAAATAACGCACAGATATCGGACGGCATCTGTCTCATATCGTAGGCTATAATATTCATACACGCTAGTCAGTTTCAGTGGATGAATTAACGGCACCACAATCAACGCTGCAAATAGGAATGCCGCGACCATTCCTATCAGTTCGACCATATACTGCAGTCCATATGCATAAACTTCTACAGGAGTGCCTAGCATCATTATAGATGATTGGAAAGTCACCACGAACGATAACCCTAGAGGTAGAGCTTTCATCTTCCGGTTTCCAAGAAAGAAGTTCGACGAGGTGTTGTGTTTTTTATCTCTAAAGGCAAACAATACTCCAATTATTATAGAAACAAATATAAGACAGCCAAAGACAATGTAGTCGGCGATGCCAAATGTCCTCCTTTGAATAGTTTCATTATCCATGATTGCGCAAAGTTTAATAGAAAATTCAGTAGCACTGTCATAGAATAAGCGAAACAGTGAACACATTCAAATACTCTAAAATCCGAGATATAACTAAATGCTTAGATGACATACAGTACATAGACTTACACAGTGTAATGTCATGTCTTGCTGAAGTATGTTAAGATACGCTGATTAACATATCTGAAATACACTATAGTGCATGGTCCCACCCGACTGCTTTCTGTATCAGTTTACTTTATTTTCGGTTATAATATGCATGTTCTTATGTCAAGGTAAACTTATCAGGTATTAATACCGTTTTGCTTTTTTTTGTTTTTGCTGTATACTATAAATGTGCCCTATAAAGCATTACTTTCAACAACGCACTACTATATGCACGTGTTGCGACTTATAAAAGCCTTCATGTTTTCAACCTGCGCATATGGGGCACAATTTTACTATTTAATGCACTTTTCTAATATCACCTATCTGCATAGGTGATATCACTTATTCGAAATGGTGATATCACCTATTGCCTTTGAGCAGGTGTTATTACCTATATCACCAATTCGAATAAGTGGTGTCACCTATTCAAACAGGTGATATAATCTATATTTTAGTTTAAAATGAAGCCTGGATACGATATTTCACAGTTCTTTCCTGTCTACATAATAATTACATGAACATATAATTGCATACGCTTGTGACTGAATGGATTTACAACGCTTAGTTATCTTTTTTTCAGGTTTTGTTTCACTTTTATACGACTTGTAGCCTGTAAACGCATTTTCTGTTTGGATAGGTAACCTTTGTTTGAGACAGTGTTTCCTTTGTTGTTCTATGATTCACTCTAAAAAACGTGTATACATCAGCTGTGTTCGCACCGCCCACTTTTTCATCATTTACCTTGGGTCATAATAATACGGATTTGATGTTGGTAAAAATTTGTGATACAAGTAGATGCGAGTTAGTTTTATGGTTTAACTGTTACCATGGTTACTGTATTTTCCACAGAACGTTTAACCTTTTCCCTGCTAAATTTCTATAATTAACTGTGGCAAGTACCCGAAGATTTTTCAAATGGCTGCTAAGTGAAAGTTTATTGACTGAATAGTGAACCGGTGATGACACGATTGCACATACGTACAGGCTGATAATTATCTTCAATGATCCTTTGTCGCCAGCCGAGTATTCAGTTTGGATGGCGATACATTTAAAAATAAATCTCTTGTATATCTCGTTTCTATATGACATATATTTTGCCACAATGCCGATAACACAATGCCTTGCTTAAAGAATGGTCAGTTCCTCAATCTGAATTAACATTTGTGAGCATGAGTATTCAGGCTATGAAACCATAAGTTGTAGCCACCAGGTTCTGAACGCCGATCATGCCCTACCAAACGTGGCACCAAATGTATGGGGACAACGCATAGAACAGACTTCTTAATCTCTTGGCTCTACTCACACTGCAACTCAAAAAATATCTCAACTCTCTCAAGCCTTTGCAACTCACCTACACGTAATCGCAACATTTATTCATTCCTTTCAATCGATAGCCCTGTGTCGGGTTTCCCCAGTTCGATTACCAAAATCAAAAGTAACCCTATTACTTACGCTTATTTCAAGGTCATGTATATGAACAGCCAGTCCATTGTCGCCAAAAAACATGACTTTTACGTCCTCCTACATTCTCACACACCAGATATTGTCGTATGAACCGATTCCTGGTTTTCCAAGGACCACCTCACAAGTGCAACTTTCCCATCAACTTTACGTTACACCCATTTTCGCAAAGATAGGCTCACAGGTAAAGGAGATGGCATCTTTATTCTGGTCAAAAACAAATACATCTCATCAATGCAGCAAAAACTTAATACCCAATGTGAACTGCTTTGAGTCAAAATAAATATGAACAATTCTAAACCCCTAGATGTTTGCTGCGCAACTAAAGTATACAAATTTTGAGTGATTACGAGGTAAATTTACAAATCTATGGACCTGATATTGACCGAGGCCGAAAACCCAGTACATCGTGAAAGTCTATTCCTGTTAACAACATATGGATATCTCCTAAGAAAAGGCCATCATAAGTCACATACTGAGGGTCCAATGTTTCATATCGACACTTTTTCTTGAGTCTAAAGAAAGTGGGTGCCGGAAGATTCTCTACGTAGGTGTTATCCACAGTATTTCCACCAATGTCTAACCATACATGCGGTGTCGAAATGTCTCCGAAATCAATTTTGCCGTATATGATACTAGAAGGCCGAGGTAACTATTAGATATCTCAGGTCTGTAGATTTTTATATTCACCGAAATCACCAGTCAGTATATGTTTTATTGTATAACCATGGTAGAACATTTGATACTTGAGTTACTGATATTTTGCAATTTTATTAACAGTAATGTAACGTGCACCGAGCGTATATACTATATCAAGCTATATATATATATTCAATTTTCCTTTGGGCTTCTTTGCCACTTTGATTGGTTACAATGAGTAGCAAATAATTGTGGCCAAACAAATAATCAGTATTAATTAAATATGAAATATAGGAAGTTTCAACTATTTATATCTAGAGTTATAACTCTTATTGACGTCCAATCCAAGTAAGCTCTGACTTACTTATTTTCCTAACGGTGTTGCAACTAAGACCCGGTTTTATGCCCACTATCTGCTTATAGCCCTCTCCTGGAAGCGCGATGCTGTCCTAGGAGAACTAAGGTATCTAAGCTTGTAGCAGGGTACTAACTTCAAAGCCTATAGTATACAATTACCAAATTTGTATCAATGCGTTGTTGACTCTATGAGGCCTGGTGACATTCTGACCCTCCACTACTGCGTCAACGGTTTATATACCCTTTGCTTATAGCGCCCTCTTTAGGATGCATTTCATTGGCTGGACATAATGACGTACTTCTTACCTTATTCCACAGCATACGTAAAATGGCTAGAGACCCTTTATAATTATTAGGTCCTATGTGTATATAACAAAATATAACAGATAAATGCTTTCTTACAACTTCTATACTTAGAGATTTTCTTGTTGTTCACTGAGATACAAATGGTGTTTGTTGAACTAAGGGAGATAACTGAGTAATTTCGTAACAGTAAGAAAAAGGATAATATATTACACCAAGCTTTTTATACAGCAAGAGCATAAACTTGATGTTTGACAGTTTTATTCTAAGCAATTAATAAAAACTTCCGATTTCTTTTTTTATTAACAGTAAACAAGAGGATCAAGAAGGTCCTATATCGCTCACCTGAGTACATGACCTAATGTGACCGAAATTCAACCTTAAACTATTTATCATAAACTAAAACATTCTGTTTGACCTTGACAAGAGAAACATTCTTTAATTGGCTACTAGCGTATTAACAAAGTTTTACTTAAATTTTAATCTGGAGACCTAGTTTTAATCCCAGGTGACCCATATTCACTCTTGACCTAGAAAACATAAAGGCAAATACACAGACAAAATTTCATGAAAATTGAGTTTTAAATATGGCATGTACAGTGTTTATAAGGTATTAATTTGATTCAGTCCAGTGACCAAGTTTCAAACTTAACTCAGAAACCATTAGGACAAACATTCTGACAAATTTACATGACCATCTGATATGAAACATGGCCTCTAGGGTGTAAACAAGGTTTTCATATGATTTGACCGTGTGACCTAGTTACCCAGTTACTAACTTGACCTAGCAATCGTTAAGAAAAACATTCCGACTAACTTTCGTGATGATTGGTTAATAATGTTATTCTTAGATTTGATTATACCAGGTGACCCAAATTCAAACATGATCTAAAAATCATTTAGACAAACATTCTGTTCAATTTTCATGTTGATTGGGTAATGTTGCCTCTAGGATATTAACAAAGTTTTTCTTTTATTTGACCATGTGACTTTGTGTTTTACTCCAGGTGACCGTGATTCAAACTTGACATAGAAATCATTGAGACAAATATTCTGACAAATTTTCGTGATGATTGGGTAAT
>JAFMSR010000006.1:51532011-51740823 GCA_022818135.1 Saxidomus purpurata | reverse complement strand
TGCAACTATACTACACCTTACTTGAGGCAAACATGATCACAATAAAAGTATAAATAACTGGTACACTCACCCCAAAAATATCTCCTTCCAAAAAGACGATTTAGATAAACTTTCAATACAAAATCTAGACCGTGGTGGCCTCAATTTGTGCCAGTAACTAACTGATCATCAGCGTACAGATCAGCAACTTCCGTTTCGGCTTACTGTACGCTAGGACACTGTGATATCTAAAGCTACTCTGATGTCTTCAAATTTGATTTTAAACTTATGCAAGTTAGGATTTATATGTCTACAATCCAAAACCATTCTTTTGTTTCCGGATTTGTTCTTGGCTACTGTAAGCGTCTTAACTTCTTTGATGACGCCTTACAGAGACTGAATTTCTTTTTCTACGAATTCGACATTATTTAAAGCCGACCTATTGTTACGAATAAAAACTGAAGTTGGCATTTCTTTGAATGGCAATTTGTATCCGTATTCAATTACATCATTAATGTATTGACTCTCACTCACCTCTTTCCATTTATAAGAAAAACTTTTAGCCTTCCCACTGGCGATATTATACCTTGATTACATGAACATTTACCTGAATCAAGATTGTAACTCTTGCCATCTGACGGCATGACGCTTGTTGTATTCTTCTGGAACTCCGTGCCCAACAAACACTTACAATCGACAGAATCTGAACATATTGTGGTACTGCTAGATTCCGCAGACGACTTGTTCTCATCTACAACAGAAACATAACATAAAGTACTTAACTTAAGATTAGCTTGATTTTGCGATTGGAGACACTCATTTTTTCCAGTGGCCGGGTTTCCAACACGCATGACAGCAACCAGGTTTACGGGTAGATGTATATACTGGGACTTCTGTAGCAACCGATGTCGTCTGCCTGACCGAACGTTGATTCTGATACGGCCTCATTCTAGATCTGGATTTTTTAGCCTTTTCAGCCTTGACTTTTCGAGAGGCCCGCGCCTCTGCTTTGTAAATGCGTTTTTCGTCTTCCGAGTCGCTGGCTATGGGGTTTGACACATATTCTGACACCGCTTTCCAGCCATATTCGGAAGCATCAGCTAATTTAACCAAATTTTGTCCGTGTTGCAACGTCTCTTGAGCAGGAAACATTTCATGGATACGTAAGTCACCCGAAAATAATATAAACTTTACATGCATGCTGTTTTTACATATAGAAGTACAAAATGTACTTAATAAACGTCATTTCTGGTTCTGTAACATATCACACATTCTATAACAAGCTTACTCAACAAATTTTTAATTCAGTCTAATAAGATTAATTTTTTTCTTTCAAAATTATAGATAATTATCAATTGTATATAATGTATGCAAACATAGCGTGAAATGCAACACATCAACAGTTCAATACGAGTTATGCTAACTGTATATAAAAGTAACCCTGTAATACATCTGTATATATAATACATGTGCATAAATCCGAGCCTTCGTGACTAAACTTATCAAAGCGCAGCTAATAAGAACATCTACACTTCTGATTTTTACCTTCAGTAAGCTTTTCTACACACTCTGCTGTTTTCTGATTTTTTAAATTATGTTCAGCTTCTTGCAAAGAGAATAACACTTCGGCAATTGCACAATACTGCTCCTCGTTGCTCTTTCTTTTAAAATTTGGAAACTCTTTACTAGGCATAACTGAGTTAATTTTATTTAGCTGAATAGCGTTAGAATTTGCACTATCTGATTAAATAAAGTCTCGATTCCATCCAACATTTCCTTTTGTTGTTCCTTTAGAGACTTTGTAACTTGGTCCGAAATCATTTTTTCTAAATCAATCTGTTGTGTTGAATGATTCATAATTTGATGTTCACGGTAAGAAAGTTTCGCGTAGAAGTGACCACCGGTCAATCAGCTTATACATTTATAGCTAACTTTCCGCTCGACAGCGCACACAAAACCGGTTATCATAGGTAAACCTTTGTGTGCCGGCCGTGTTAAGATAAACGTTCTCAGCTTTACGTTGTACCGCTGAGAACTAGTAATTTTACTAAACAGCTTCTGCAGTATTGATACTTTCAATCCAACGTTAAATGAATACAGCATCTATGTCGCTCTGGCTATTGTACATGTACTTAAGACACATGAACAATAATTCTGGCTCAAATTCAACCTGTACAGATAGTCTTATCTAAAGCTGAACTCTGAAACTGTAGAAGTTGGTTTAAACAAGATAATTATTTACAGGCTTTCTATTACCTTACATTTAAATATTATGATATGATGGGAGAAAATAGCACAAGTAACGTGCAATGTCTAGTATATAGTTTCAATAATATAAAATATCAACACTTGCACATGGTCTGTCATTCCAGCTAGACTAAAGAGCAAATATGTTTTGGCAAAATAATTTTTGAGTTGGATAGCAAATATGTTTTGGCAAAATAAATGTTCACACAAAATGATACAGTGATAAAAGCTGCTAGCCTTTAACAATGCTCCTCGAGATTTATGGTCAGTAACTTAGATGGATAGAAAATTATCCAACTAAGAAAATGAATACCAACAACCCTATGATTATTTCAAAAATAACAATTTTACAGTTATTTTTCGATTTTTATGTGAGCTTACAAATAACGTAGAAATATTCCGGCAGCGATGTGAGATAAGCGATGAGAGATAAGGTTTTATTTTATGTTTTTCAGTGGTTTATCGATATATAACGGTCAATTATATCCCTTTAGACTCACTGGTCACTCAGTGAAAATTATCAAAATATGTTGGCTGCCCGTATTAACGTCAAAAAGTAAACCGAGCGTTCTGAGTGCCGGAAACTGTATGGCGATGACGTCGTAAATATGACGCCATCTTTTCGATGATTTCAGGTGACGTTTCCCGCAATTCTCGTGAAGATGTCACTTTTGGTGCCCACTCGGTGAAATTATATAAACGATAATTGTTGGTTTAGGTGTAATATCATGTTATAATTTCACAAAGTGGGTACCAAAAGTGATATTTTCACGAGTTGCGTAGCCACGAGTGAAAATAACACTTGGTGTTCACGAGAGGGAAATTATCGTGATATTACATCGATACCAACAATTTTTTTTGTTTATTTTATGTCTCAAACTCTACGTTTGTTGAGTTTGTTTCAATAAAATGTCGAAAATCGCGGAAAGTCATCTGAAAGCATGACGCAAACATTTTACCGACGCCCTGTTTACATTTTGACATTAATCCCGGTAGAATTTTTTTATAATTTTCACTGAGTGGACTGTCAGGATGTAATCCACCGTCATATTTCGAATAACCACCGAAAAACCTAAAATAAAACGTGATCTTACACCGAAACCAACAATTATCCTCTATATATATCACCTGTAAATGCGCGAAAATATGTATCTCATAGGTGATAAATCTATTTCTATTTTTGAGAGATATCTCTCAAAGTAACAGAGAAGTAAAAGAAATATAATCTTTTTTTAAGGAAATCTTGTTTGCAATTCAAAGATATCGTGGAATTGCATAAAGAGATATCGCTTAAAAGACAAGAAATCTTTCAAATACTTATATGTGAGAGATAACTTTCAAAACAACAAATACATTTATCACCTACTGATCCCCGTAGTTTATTTTGTACTCGGAATTGTTCGTCCGGGGTCAGTGCATAAACAGGCTGGTCACATTGGCCGATCGGGCATCCAAAAGTCGTCTTCTTAAAAACTGAAAGCAGTAATGTTTGTTGTCATAAAGATTGTATAAAATGACATAGACAAACAAGTCTCTTACTATTGTTAAGTGATGATGTGATTAGGTGACGAGAAGAGTAAGTCAAAATAACGATAAATCGCGAATATGAATAGTCTTAGATTAAGGTAAATTATAGACCAGTGAGCATACTGAGTAATGTATTAAACATATAGGAGAGTGCTGCTTATGCACTCTTAGAGTCCATTTTGTTATCAAACAATACCTGTATCTTGTATCAGCATCACTCTAGATTTAGGAGATGGAATTGTCTCTTTCACTTTCTAGACACCACAATCAAACTGAATACATCTGAACAATCATTTACGTGAATGATTATGTTAGATCTTGAAAATCATTAAATACATTGGATCATATTATTTTATTTGTTACATTATACCTGATGGGAGTTACGTCAGTCTCTTGGTTTAAGTCATAACATATGCAGTTACAACAGGTAAAACCCAATCATATGCCAATACTGCTACATGTGATGTTCCTGAACGTTCCTCTATAATGACATGGTGACTGGTATTGATATAACATTGATTGTAAACTGATTTTATATGCTGATGATTGTAAAACATGTTTAGTAACAAGAATCAAGAACGTATCCACGTTAAGCTTGGTAAAGTATTAGCAAGTTGTTCTGAATGTTTGGTAGATAAGTATTATCATTGCATTTAGGAAACACTTAATACTTTATATTTGGGTCAAAGTAGACTACTATCATTCGTAAAAAGTTTACAACATTCTCATATCAATAGATATTGATGGCTTGCACGACTGCAGCAGGCTCATATGTTTGTACAGAATGTTTTTATATAATTTTACTTGCTTTCTTTAGTACTTATAGTGTAAGGGAAGTAATCTTTGTTTGATGCAAGGGAGACTATTCAGTTTGTCTTGTATGTTCATTCCATGAGTGATTTCCCTTTCGCTGCTTGTTCATTTCTTGAAGCGGGAAATCTCTCGATTCTCATTGGTTAGTCAGGTCAGCTGATTGAAAAGTACATGGTTTGCAGCAAAGGGGCACATCACATAAGGTTTTGGGTGGTCTGGGGGTATTGATACCCCCATATATAGACAAGGGCTCCAGCTGTCAAAATCACAATTTTGGTATATGGTCATTATAAACTGCCGTAGAAGTCACAAATTTTATCCGATTTTTCAGCTGATATACCCTGACACAGCTTAAACATTTATCTCCACAGAAAACATATTTATTTCTTGTTGTTATGAACCGTTTTTGCACAGCAAGCTCAGAAACTCGTCAAATTTTATCAAAATCGTTTTTCCGACAAGTCCGTGTTCACCGGAAAATCGTTGAATTTCGCCTCTAAACCACATGTACGGCACGCGAACAAAGGGAACTGAATTATGCGATTAAAAATATTATCTAAATGTATCTCACAAACCTCAGTTTTTAATCACTAGCAGGTCTATATCTCCTGTAATGCTTTGTTTATTTATGTAGCCGCAACTTTCTCGTCGATTCCGCCATTGTGTCAAATACGGGTCACGTGATTTTTTCTTTACCGTTGTCCAATCAGTAACCCGCGATAGATAATATTTTTAATTGCATAATTCATTTCCCTTTGTTCGCGTGCCGTACATGTGGTTTAGAGGCGAAATTCAACGATTTTCCGGTGAACACGGACTACTCTGTAGGTCTGCAAACTCAATAAACACTTCAATAGACATATTTCGGAGCTGTATCTTTAACCGAAAAAAAATTAACAAAGGCTAATTTTCTCCAATTACACTTTCTCGGCGTTTCCACTATTCGACTGAAGCAGACACGTTAAAAGGTTGTGAAGAAGTTTTTCATCCGGCGACTCTTGAATCAGACTGGTGTTACAATAAAGATAAAATGACAATATATACTTAGATGGTTGCGCGTTTGCATCAGGCTGGAGCGTTCCGGGTTCGATCCCCACCAGTATCCAAGTACTGGTTGTGTCCTTAGGCAAGACACAGATAATTCCTCATTGCTTTTTTCTCTCTTTGATGTTGATTCCATCTGGATTGAGTCTTCATAGCGATTAATCTAAGTTGTAAGAACTAGTTTAGCAATCGAGAATATATAAATTAGTATAAAAATAAGTTTGAACGTACGAAGAAAAATGGTTTTATACTGAGTATTTTGCCGAAATAGGCGTATTGCCCAGCATTGAGATATTTCGAGAAGTTCAAGAATCAGACACATACAACTTATACCATCGAAAAATAATAGAAGAGCAAAACAGAAATGTCGCCATTAGGACCGTTTATCATTGATATCAAGCTATGCAACTTGTATTCAGCGACAAAGGAGCTGTGCTCAGATACAGGTTGGTAACAATCGAAATGCAGGTCCCTATTCGCGGAAACGAAAACAAGTAAATATATTAATAAACATAGCCGGAAAAAACGTATTTTCGATTTAGTAACATTATTTTCCTACGATTGAAAGCGAAATTGTTCGATTTAAATACATTTGTTTATTTAAAAGCAACACAAAGCGCGAAAAATGTAAATTATTGTGAGATAGACATAATTCAGTGCATACAGTCAAAGCGATTATAGAGTACCAGTCCTGTAAAAAATTGATAACATTATGAAAAATCGAATCAGCGGCTATCTTCTTTTTTCATAGAATTTGGGAAGAGTAAATGTTTCAAATATGAAATAGATTGAAACAAGGATGCAAACTACAACCCTACGCATGACTGACAATCAATATAAATTCGTCAGCGCTCAATAAATACAGTTTTAAGCTAACACTGTACCAGCTTTCAGTCAATACAGACCCTCAGGTAAATGTGTCAAATTATTGTGATATACGGAAAATAAGTAGACACTCACGGGATATTTTGAGACCCGAATCGTATATCAGTAGAGTGAAGGAAATAAAAATATCTCCTTGAGACTTGAGTACACTTCCATGAAAAATTAGAAGACACACACCAAAACATGAAAACACATTTGAGAACATTACTGAACTGCAAGGGAAAAACAAATTTACTACGGTACATTAGCAGACACAGCCGTGGAACTAGTAGACATTCTCAGGAAATTAGATTACACATCCAGGAAATTATTGGCCACACGTAACTAAACTAGAAGACTACAGGCGATAAAACAGCATAACTTGGGGACAATTTTTGACACAGTCAGGAAATAAGTAGATATGCTTTGTAGAAACGTAGACGTCCTCAGGTAGGTCTGTAGAATGACTGGTATATAAGTTGGCTACATCGGGGCGTTCTTAAGCACAGCCGACAAGCAAGTAGACATGTGCGGAAAAAGTGACACATTGACCTTTAATTTCTATAGTGTCTTTAATTTTAGGACATTACCGAAAGTAGACACATGCCTAATATTGTCAGAAATTCCAAGAAAATAAGTAGACACTCCAAGGATATCTGTACACCTATGGTTTATTAGTAGACTGCAAATGAAATAAGACTATTACGTCGAAATATAAGTAGATCTCATCGGGAAATCAGTAGAGACTCACTGGAAATAAGTAGCAGACAACCTTAGGTACATTACTAGAATTCAGGGAAATAAAATATTTACCTCGAGACACTAGTTGATAGAGTCGGTAAATTAGTAGACATTCTCAAGAAATTAGTAAACACTCTAAAATAAAAAGACACCAATACGCAAATTAATTGCCTGCAATGGAAATAGTAGCATTACTTCGGTACTATAGACGACACAGCTGAAACATTAGTGGACTGTCACTGAGAGAAAGTTAGACACCCTCAGGTTAATCTGCAGATTGACTGGGATATAAGTTGATTACCCCGAGACGTTCGTAGACATATGCGGGAAAAAGGTATAGGCACTCTCAGGTTTACTTAGTATGGAGCCCGTTTAAGCGTCAATCGATCAAAAAACGCGATCTTTGGTTTAACAATATTTTATTCAAATAAATGCATATTATTTTTAAACAGTATTTATGTTAAGTAGCAGCAAGGATCGAGTAGAGAGCTCTAAACTTTTCTAAAACTCTCTCCTCATACAGTATCTTTTATACGTGAACTGCTTGAAAACGAGGCTATCGCCAGGGGCGTAGCTTGAAAGAAATGGAAGTGTAGGCACTTATTTTGTAAGGGGGTTCGGGATGCTCCACCGGAACAATTTTAATCCCGTATCGCCGCAGCTGCATTCTGACGTATCCTTGGGTATATTTTGGTGGGAAATAAAGAGACTAAGTTTGTGAATTTGGGCACACTGAAAATCAGTTATTTTAAAACTCATGCCTTCATAAAACACAAGCACTTATCAAAATAAAAACAATTACAAAAATGTGCCATTGCTGATGGGTTATAAGATATTAGTGAGAAAGAATAGTCAGAGAAGGAAGCGATGATAAAGTATTTGCATATGAAGGGAGTGTCACCAAAGAAAATCCATGAAGGCGTGAAAAATGCACCTAGTGATGATTGTCCTTCATATTCGGCTGTAAAGAAATGGGCTGCTGAGTTCATATGGTAATGAATTATAGAATAGCATACTGATAATACTATAGTCCCTCCAATTTATTTTTTCTGATGTCTTTCACATGAACAAACTTTTGGCAAGATAGGTTCTGTGAATGATTATGCCAGACAAACAACTGAGTAGGCTGAATCTTTCCAAAGAGCTTTTGAGACGTTTTCAGCGAACTCAGAAAAGGTCTCGTCAGAATTGTGACGCAGGATGTGAAATGGGTCCAACGTTCAAAGTGGAAACATCTTAGGGGCCATAAGTCGATAACAAACACATTCTTACACGTGTATTTAAAAGTCGGGTTGAATCATACACTTCCGTATTTCAAAGTCTGCCAACTTTGAGTCGACTTTAAATAAATGAATTGAATTAAATGTTTGCCTTCAAGTTCATTAAATCTTGACTGACTGTTCAAAAGCCACTCATTAAGCTACGGATGATATCTTCGTTATCAAACTAAAATAATTTTTCTAAAATTTACCAAAAAACATGCATGAAGTCGCGATTCAACCTAATTGAAAATGTTTGACAATAGTTACTCATTTGACAAAGAACCTCGGTGAATCATGCAAGTATGATGTTCTCTGTGTATTTCACATACTATAAGTTGGTGAGAACCTATTGACTAAAAGGAATTAATCGAGCGAATAAAATTCAAATTTGCGTACCAGGATATCTTATTGATACAATATCATGCATTTGCAAATAGAAACATTTGCAAAATTGAAGACGAATGTGATTATCATTATTAATCCGGATATGTATGAAATAAAATGCATTTTTTTTTTTTAATTTGCATACGGCGTACTTTCGTCTACATCACCGTCCTAAAATAGCACAATCTGCACGGTTTCATGTCTGCCCGGGAATGATCGATCCATTATAAATCAAAACATTTGACAGGACCGTAAAATGGCTAAAATTTACATATTTTACGCAGATAACGGCAAACAATAAGTGTTTCAAGTTATAGAGAATTAATAAAGTATCATCACGCCTTGAATGCCAGATCTTTACACCCAAGTCCTAAAATGGGTTTTAATGAATAGTGCCAAGTATATAAACATTTCATTTCATAATAAAGTGTAACTCTCTGTTAATACGTAAAATGGAAAATTAATTCGAAAGCGGGCCACTTGAAGTCTATTAAGCCTCAAACTGAAATTGTAATGCACGTTTTAACTGTTTACACGCATTTTTTCATTACGTATGTTAAAGAAAATGCGCAGATCACCTACAACATATTCGTAGTAGAGACTATAATATATCCCATAAGCAAATGTACATAAATTTTGATCAAGAAAACATTGAGAAAATTAAACTGTTTTGTTTAAGAAGAAGCAGGCATGAATACAATTAGAAACCCTTCTAACGCAACATTTTAATTTAATTCTTCGTAGATCCGACGGCTGACGAAAATATAATTTGAAAGAAGGGTAGTCTGAGGGAAAATTAAAACAGTTTTCCAACAAGACGCAGATATTAAGTGTCGACATTTTGTTACGATGGAGAAGGACATGCATACATGCTGAAGACCAAATGTTATTGCCGTCAAAATAATTATGATATAAGACATTTAGAATATTTAAACACACAAATGAAATTTATATGCTTTGTACGAACCGATTCGACGTCAAAAATGGCCGTGCAAATGATACGCTTTCTATTATTTCCCATGTGTTAGAGTGACACACCGAGAAACGTACTGCAGGTGTTATCTGTTGTTTTTTGTTTTTAATTGCAAGCTTTTCCATTTTCGATTGAAATAATGGTTTTGTTAATATCCTTGATGTTTTCGACTATCTGTCATTTTATGACGTCACGCATGACGTCACAATGTACATGGCCGACGTGTTTGAAGTTCCAAAGGCACGGTAATAGTTGTAAGGTGTCTATTAGTACAATTTTTTCACCCTATATTGGAAATTAAAATGTCCGTGAAAAACAGGCACATTTGCATACATAACGGGTCGAGCCCTTTGTAACAAAGGGATGTCACTCTTTCAATAATTCATGTTTCATATCTGAAATGTATGCGCAATCCAATGCAAACTAAAAGCAATCAAATTATTTTAGTGAAATTTACAATAATTATTTTTTAAGTTCCATCAACATCTTCAAGTGGTTGTTTGTACATAGAGAACCACTCTGAATATACACGATGGCCTAGACAGTCTATGCATTGACATAAGAAATTTCCTACTTCCCATATATTTAGTAAATCATAATTCAATAGTTTAGTATTAATGATACACGCGATTAAAAGTTATGTGTAAGGATTAGATACATTTGAATTTTTGCCTGTAACATATCCCCACCCATCTTGCACAGTATACCTTCTTGTAGAAGTCACTGTTGTTTTAATAGCTTCAGAACTATCCGAAACATATCAAAATGTACACATATAGAATTGGTTTAACATATGATATCCTTTATCAGGCATTTTGCTATACATATTTTAAAGAATTGAAACAGAAACTAAGTGTTTTGAAAAAAAAAGTAAAAAATAGGTATTTTGCTATAAACAAATTCCTGATATTTTAACAGAAATGGAAACTATATCACAACAAGACATATGCCCATAAATTTTGATACAGTAGTGATAGTAAGCAACATTTAAATACATTCACAAGTAAAAAATGCGATACTTGTAAGCACTTGTGTGTGACAGGTATTTTTCAAAAGTACGGCGGCCATCTTCGCGGCGATCTTGGATTGTAGAGTTTCCCAGGCAGGAACTTTTGGGAACTTTGTGTTATGGATACTACAGACATTGAACTTTCAGAAAACATAAGTTTCATTTCTGTATGAATTTTTCCGGATTCAGCCTATTTTGAGGCTCATAAGCCTTGCCTATTAAGAGTTTAAAATATAATTTTATGCACATATTCGTTTCCGGACTGTAACTTGGGTGAACATTTTAACCCTGTACACTCATTACACACTCATCGTACAAGGTTTAGGGTAACCTCGTGTCCCAATCCTGATGACCCATCCATGTTAAATTTTAATGACAGTGGTTGTTTTTGTATTCCCAAGGTGAAGGGATTTGGTAAAAAGTCTTTTGCTTATTAGGGGTGTGTCCTTTGGAATAACTTGCCACAGTTGATACGTAATATTACAGTTTTTAAGCATTTTAAGGAAGCCGTCAAACTTCATGTTTTGTCCTAGTTTTAACATTATGTCTTATCATTCTTAACGATCTCTTTGTATTTTTGTTTTAGTGTCTTATCATTCATAACGATCTTCTTGCATTTTTAAGTTAAATGCTTGAATAGGTATATTTGGTATATTACTTTTTAATCTAGTCAGTTCTTTTAGTGTCATAATACTGATTGATGCTCATATAACTGATTTTTTTTTTGTTATACAATACTTTGATCTCATCCATATATTGATGTTGTAATAACATAGGCCTGTGATATTATACAAATGTGATGCCATTAATTCATTTGAAGTAAATAATCGTGCCTTTCCGTGGTGTGCCATCAATGTCAAGGACCACAATGGAAATAAGGGAGAATCACTTTTCCCTTTTTTGTGTTATCCTTGGTATTGATGTGCATATCATGGTTTATAAACTTGTGTATACATCTAATTATCTGTATATGTATGCATCATGTTTGTTTTAACCATGTTTGTACATCTGTGATATACTAAAATAAATCTATCTATCTATCTATAACTTTGTTATGCATTGATGGATTTAGAAATAACTTGAATGTCAAAAAAGTTCAGCACACCAAGACGACGTGCCGCGTACAACTCTTGTTTAAAACGTGTATTACGAGTAAAACAGTTCTTTCGCGGTCTAGAAATATAGATCTAACAGGAGATAAAATTTGAACATGCAGACAATGCTAAGAGTAGTAAGATGATTGTATGTTTTATAAATCGTGAAAATCAGTGTAATTTCAATTCGACTATGTTTCAGTTGAAAGACATTGCGTCACGAGTTTCGTCAATAGCAGAGCAAAAAGCTAGAACCGCCAATTCCAGCAGGGGATCAAGAATGATCGTATCTTTTATTAACTAATTGAATTAAAGATCTCAAAAACTTGTTTTGACCAACTTAGTTCTTAAAACCTTTGATTTTGTCAATAAAGTATAATTATAATAACGAAATAGTTCGCTATTGTACAGGTCCACAATATTGGTCAGATCCATACACCCCCTACCCCCCTTCATTTTAATTGCATATTTGGCATTTTTATATTTTTTCATTTTTGGGGGAAAAGTGTAGGCACGTGCCTACAGTGCCTATTGGAAGCTACGCCCCTGATTATTCGCTAATATCTATTTTCTAGATGTTTTAACTATACATGTTCAATTCAATATATTGATGTTTATGATTATGGAAATCGTAAATATACATCTACACGCACTGTTGACTTTTGTCCGTAATAAGTACTAAAATACATCTATCAATTTCGGTAAAACTTTCATACAGTATGTAACTAGCAGCATGGATGATTTCTCCGGTTTATAGTTGTACACTTTTATGTGCATCGCACTTAATGAAATTTGTTTAAATAATTGTAATAAAAGAGTATTGCAGCGCCAAACTTTGTCTGTGCTATTTAGTGGCTAGTTATAAAAAACGGGCATTATCTAATATTACCACAGTATTACCACTTCCGATGGCGGCGTGAAAACAAAACAAATCGCTGTAGAGAAATAAAATATCAATATTTGAGTTGTTTATGAATACTACGATGCATAAAGTCTCACTGTTAAAAAGACAAGTTCTAGACTGATAACATTTTTTCGGGGACATATGAAACTGATAAAAACAATATCATAAACAGAAAACAATTGTTTGAGAAAAGCGCATCAAACTCATAATTCTCAATATCTTAAATGACACCTGATCATTCTAGTATCATACTTTTTCAGTACAAAATATGCTAATTTTGTAATATGTCTGTACTATTTCACTGCTGGTTTCCCATTTCCAGCATCTCGTCTGATTCACTGGAGTTAGAATGTCTATCAGTCCTGTTCCTTTTCTCTCTTAAAAATAATCTTTTCAAAAATGAAGGTACGAAAATCCCAATCGGAAGAACGCATTTTTCATTGATTACGTACGGATGTTTAGGCTGTGTGAAGAAGCTTCCAATTAAACCAGTTACTATAGTAACAATCGTCCCAATTAAATGGAAATACATGTACGATATCGAATAAAATGTTCCCAGACCGGACGCGTTTTCTTCAGATTTGTCAAAGTATTCAGCAGAGTCTGACGTAGATGTAGGTAAAAATACAGTCCAGTTAACCAGTGTCGTAGAGTCATTCAAGTATTCCAAATTATGCGATGTGTTTGAAGTTGATAAATTAGACGTATTTACAGTACATTGATCTGTAGGACCTGAAGGCAGATATGGTGATTGCTTCAACTCTGAAGAAAATGTTTGACCGAGGACCAGCCATAGATTTATTGACAATCCCACAACTGCCGCAAATATTACAGCTCTTGGTCGGCAACTACGGGAAAATGCGGAAAGAAGAAATACACCTGTTTCCGGACCACCAACTGCTCCGCTCAAACTTACAGATATTTGTCCTAGCAGTCCCTTTACGTTTAATAAGAAAAAAGCAAATGCAGCAGATATAAACCCGTATAGCACGACAAAAAGTTTAGACATATTCGTAGCCACATTGTCCTTCATGTTGGGCTTAACGACCATAAGGATATCTACACATGTAACTGTTGACAGTCCACTGAGACATGAAGATATTGTACTTAATGACGCAGCTGCCAGGGCCGCAATGAACAAACCAGGCATCCCCGGAAAGCCCTCAAACATTTCAAGAATTGTAAATGGTATTAACTGGTTTGGATTGCTTATTTCACCAGAAGCTAAAGGGTCACAACCCTTTTCGCTAAAGTAGGCAAACACTGCAATACCTTCGAGCATAACTAAGAACAACACAAAACAAAATATAGGTGTAGCGATATATAAAAGTCTTCTTGCCACTTTTATATTCGGTGTGGAGAGTATTCGCTGAACTCCGGCCTGGGCAATTGCGGCGTAGAAGAAATGTGGTAGAGACCCCAGAGCCAGGGTCCAAAAGGTATGCCTGACCGTTGGGTCAGGGTCGAAGTTGAAAATGTTAAAGCGGTCCTTGCTGATACTGACGATGTTAGAAGGCCCTCCAGCACTGACTGTACTTTTGATAATGACTGAAATATCAGAAAGTGAAATTTAATTATTCAATTGAATTAACTGTGGTCGATATTTGGTTTAATTTTTGAAAAGCAAAACGTGTCCTACCAATCATAGCAGACGAATTTAAAGGGACATACACTATCACTGATGTCAAACTAAATAACCTCCAAATCATAAATGATATAATCTTCGGAAGTAAAATAACTTTACCTAAAAGTTTAAGCTATGCATTCCAGTGATTACGATAAAATTAGCGTTTTAAAATATGCTGCAGTACCCTAAACCAATCAATAATCTATGTAAAGTTGTTGTTGTACAATTAATGGTTGGATAGCGATTTATTACAGAAGGCCTCTATATTGATTAATTGTGCTGAAATGAGGCATTTTTAGTCATATGTTGTTCTTTAAAATTTTATTTATGTATCAATTTACGTTCATTGAACACATTATCTATGTTTCGAGAATATAATCGGCTAGATGTAGGGTATGTCCCTTTAAATTAGAAAATGATGTTACATTTATTGAAATAAACTTCTTTATATTATGTACATAAACAGGGAAAAGCTAGATTTCGGAAGAGGATTCGTTGTTTGGTTTCAGCAAATCACACAATCTGTGACAATGCCATTCTATTGCATATTACTTCAAATAGTCCTTACTCTAGTGAAAAAGGTAACTCCCTTTATCTATAACCATGTCTAACCTTGAGTTCTGCGAACAGGAATGACACCGCTAACTGAAATTGTTTGTATCCTTCCTTTACAATTATAACAATCATGTCTTTTTCATAGTCTCTGTTTCGCTCAAGTATCTTCAAGTTTTACTTAGTTATAATTTTACTCTTCACCACATGTCCATATTACTCAAGAGATTAAAAGATAAGAAGAGTATACAAAATTACAAAGAATACATAGCGTAAGGGTTAGTTTCGGCGCAATACTATGCTACAATGTCACCAAGTGGGCACCGACAGTGATATTTCCTTAAATGGCATAGCCATTAGTGAAAATAACGACTTTTGGAGTTCACGAGTGATTCTAACGTGATATAAATTGTCCGAATAGTACATTCCTGTATCTTTTAATCTTAAAATTTCCCAGAGAGTTAATAAAATTTAGAACCAGTCAAGGGTCATGATAGGCAAAATGAAAAGGCTCGCAAAAAACGACGTTTACACATCTTTATAACAGGAATGTTTCACTGCTGTGTGTCCTAAACCTATAAAATTCAATGTACATAGACATGAAATGGGTCTCTCTCAGAAAATCACGAAAAAAAGAAGATATGCTTCGTACTCCTATAGCATTAGAAAAATGTAAAAAAAAACAACAAGAACGTCGGTTACGGCGAACAACGGACCTAATTAAACCGTATCAGCTAAGACTGCTAGTAAGTTAGATGACGTTTAAATGCAATGGTTGAGGATTCCGTATCGTTTGAAAGTAGAAAGCAAAGAAATGCTTACTGTACCTGCTAATATTCCCGCAAACATGACAACTGATTGGAAAACGTCTGTCCATATTACCGCCTTTATTCCTCCAATAGATGTATACAATATGGAAGCGGAAGAAAATATCACAATAGACAACCAAAGTGGAAGGCCAGCTGTAGACTGTAGGGCTAGGGCAGTCCCAAACATTACTATTCCCATGTATAGTGTATAGTAAAATACACCAAAAATAACGCACATATATCGGACGGCATCTGTCTCATATCGTAGGCTATAATATTCATACACGCTTGTCAGTTTCAGCGGATGAATTAACGGCACCACAATCAACGCTGCAAAAAGGAATGACGCGGCAGTTCCTATCAGTAGGACCATATACTGTAGTCCATAGGCATACACTTCTGCAGGAGTGCCTAGCATCATTATAGATGACTGGAAAGTCACCACGAACGATAACCCTAGAGGTAGAGCTTTCATATTCCGGTTTCCCAGAACGAAGTTCGCCAATGTGTTACGTCTTTTATCTCTTATGGCAAAAAATACTCCAATTATTATAGAAACAAATATAAGACAACCAAAGACAATGTAGTCGACGATGCCAAATTTCCTCCTTTGAATGGTGTCACTATCCATGATGGCACAAAGTATAATAGATTATTCAGTAGCACTGTCATAGACTTAGCGACATAAAAATACTCTAAAATCCGAGATAAGACTAAATGCTTTGATGACATACAGCACATAGACTTACACAGTCTTACTTACACTTAATGTCATTAAAAATATTTAGTAATTCCTCTTTATATAAACACTGACTAGATATTACATACTAGATCTAACTAAAAAGTTCTTTTATTTTACAAAACTTTTTATATTCACATTTAGAAATACACATTGCATGCTGAAGTTTGTTAAGATAAGCTGATTAACATATCTGAAATACACTAAAGTGCATGGTCCCACCCGACTGCTTTCTGTATCAGTTTACTTTATATTCGGTTATAATATGCATGTTCTTATGTCACGGTTCACTTATCAGGTATTTATTCCGTTTTGCATTTTTGGTTTTGTTGTTTACTGTAACTGTCCTCTATAAAGCATTACTTTTAACAACGCACTACTATCTGAACGCGTTGCTACATGTAAAACCCTTCACGTTCACAACTTATGCATATGGGGCGTATTTTTACTATTAAGTGCACTTTTTTATATCACCTATGCAAGTACCCTGTAATGCACAACATTTTAGTCGATCCTAAAGGTGTCTTGAAACTACTCCAAAACCTAAAAGTAGATAAAGCTGCTGGCCTAGATAATATAATCACATCATGCAAATTGTCAAAGGTGGTAAAGTGAACTTAAAATATCTGTTAAAAATAATTGATCGGACACATGCATGAATAAAGAAGATAAAATAAAATTAAATGTCTTTATTTAAAAATTAGTCTTAGTTATCAAAATACTTGATATTTGAATATTATGATGCTAATTTCGTCCGCTTCCGTGGTCAAGTGGTAATAGTCGCTGACTTAAAATCATTGTAACCTCGAAAATATTGAGGGTCATGGGTTCATGCCCTGCTACCGACCAAGTCTCCTTATGTGTGAAAGTTGGCAGTTTCATACGAAGGATAGAAGTCTATGACTGGTTCTACCCAGGAAGGAGAGTTAGGTAAACTGCCCGCCTGCTAAAGTGACCAAAAACACGATAGGAACTGGCGTTAAACTCCTACAATGATGCCATTTTCAAATACAACTGTATTTAAAATAAAGATGCCCAATGTTAGTCGTGGTCACACGCACGAAGCTCATAAAATGAATATCTTAATATCTTCTTTTATTTCGAATATGTTTATATCAAATGGATAAACGGAATTGTTGTTGAGAAAGATGCCTAAAACACAATAAATGCTTTGAAAACATGTAAGAATGATGTTACAATAAAAGTTATCTCTTTATAGAAATGAGAATGTACCTACCCTTATTTTACAGATAACATTTTGAATTAAACTTTTGTGGTAATCCACTTTCATGGAATATATATCAATGATCAATGTCTTTCCTAAAATGTGACAGTCTTTTTAAACTGGAATAACAATTCAACATTTAACTCAACTCAACATCTATTTTATTTTCTGTCAAATTACATATGTAACGAAATTTCAATAACAGCTACAAAAGTACATGAAATATGGGTATTGACATAAAATGGGGACAGTTATTACTACTTGTATCAATTCCGCAGGACGACTTAAAAAGGAAGGAAAACATGTATACCTAATTGTTTTAATTAGTACTACAAAACAGGTACACTGATGATACAAGATTTTAAGTTCTCTTTGCTAAAAACTCAAAATACGTTTGGCCTTTCTTTCAGAAAGGAAGGTTACAAATCTGCAGGGATTTAAGAAACAATACATGATTGTAGAAGACGAAAAGACAAAACAAATCAAAAAATATTTTTACTATTTAGAACTAAATGGAAAAAATTATGATGATCTCTTTTGAAACGAAACTAAGATCATCAACATATATTCTGTCGCTAAACAAGCCTTTGTGGTAGCGGGAAGCAAGCTACCGTTTGACATTTTTCAAGCTGTGTGTAATGCGCATGTAAGCGTTACATTTTTAAACATTTTTAGAAGGACATCGCATTCGAAGTGGAGACTAATCACTTAGAGTATTGGGGAGTACTGTGAATTACTTTACTTTTAGGCCGGCTATTTGATTTTAACATCTATATTAACTGTATCAAAGCTGCTAAATTGAATTTAACTGTTTTCCAGTCGGAGTACCAGATAATGTGACAGATATTAAACAACAATGGTTCACACCAATATTCACTAAGCCGCATGCGTTGAAAACACCGTGTCTTTTTCTGTAAGAAAAAGTTTTCAGCGAGTATTGATTTTATGGTTTTCCTATCCCTCACATGATCTTATACTCCAAAAGGAAAAAGTTAAATTCCATCTAGCAGCTTTGCTATACATGTAGTTCATATAGAAGTAAAAATCAAATAGTCGACCTAAAAAGTACATTTGTAATTCACAGTACTCTTCAGTAATCCAATTTACTGATTAGTCTCCATTTCGAATGTGATGTCCATCTATAATGCTTTAAAAATGTAACGCTTACTTGGGCATTACACACGGCTTGACAACTGTCAAACGATAGCTTGATACATTCAGCAACACGTATGTACAATGATTATAACGTTTCATGCAAATTGAGAACTTTTCATTTAAAATACAAATTACTTCATTCTCTAAATAGTTCCCCCTACTTTTATTTAAAGAAAAAAATCTTTTGTAATGGCGTTTAAAACAATTTTTAGTATGTACCTTTTCCCAAAACATTACCTTTATTATGATACTTCAAATACTGCATTTTCTTTCAATTTAAATCGTTACTAACTTTGACTATAACTAGGTGAATAAACTAAAACAAAACTAATGGCTATTCTTGTAAAATGCAGCTGACCTGGCCCTTACATCTACTATCTTGTTACCCGCTCCAGTCAGTACGCTACTTTTACCTTCAATACTGTGCGGGGAACCAAATTGCACGCCTATCATAACCGCCTATCATCTTCACAAAAGAGCAATTTGATCATCCAGCCACTGCTTTAAGTAAGCGATCGTAAATATTCCCGGATATTTCTTTTCTAAAACTCAACACCTGCATAAGCAACGGGGTTTTCCTCCTCGAAATAATATCGGTGTAAAATTTGCTCATTCTCTTTATTATCCATATCGATGTACCCTCCTACGTCTCGTAATCTCACAGATATCTAAGTAAGCGAACTAATGCAAATACCTTTGTCATGTTAAATGTAGGTCCTAGGTGGAGAAACGTGTATATTTAAAATGTCAAGCAGAAAAAAATATTTTTCTCACACAATTGCTTGGAAAGTAGTAACACTATTTTAAGACAATATAAAGTCGTTTTACATTGGCTATCTAGCTAAGCTGATGGTTAATATTTACGAAAAGTAAGCGTAAGTTTTTGTAACATTTACTTCCCCTACACCGCAAAGTATCTAGCTAAGATGTTTAACTCTTACGAAAATTAAACATAAGTTTTTGTGACATTTATTTCCCCTGCAACGCAAAGCGCTAATAATCATTCACAAAGAGCAAATCGTCGGGAAAAATAACAACTTGGCCCAGTGGGATGAACAGTAGCGTTTTATTTGATGTGCGTATATTCATAAGTAATGGTGTTTGATATACAACAATGAAGACATGTTGCGTTTTATATTTACTTCGCGTCGTTTTTAACGGACGTGACGTCTTTTTATGTAAATACTCTATGTTGTATATTTTCTGACGAAGACATAAAGCCAAAACTAAATGTAATTTGAAAATTCCGTGTTGTCTTGATTTTAATTATACTATATATCGAATAATCAAGATTTTGCATCCAATAAGACAGATCCTCGTAATAACCTACAGAAACTTGCATTCAAACAGATGAAAAGCAAACTACTCTGAGACTCTCAATTTCTTCAGAAGTGTATTAACAATGATCTCATCCAAAAGATCTGCAATCTTCTGTAGATAATCTTCTAAGCTATAGCATTGAACTGCCCACAACTATCGAAGAAGCACGTAGAACTGCATTGGGAAAGTTCGAGAAGACTAGCTGTTCGGCATTGAAACAGAGATTTCTAGCAAAACAGAAAAAGAAAAGCAAACTGTGATACAGCAACATGAGAAAAAATTGACCGCTCTTTCTCATGGTAGAAACCAATATCACAACCAAAGACAACAGTGCATCTACAGAATGGGTATCGAATAACGTTGCGCAGAGGCATCGTAAAACGTCTAAGAAATCAAAGTCAAAACGAACATTACGTAAGCCAGAGAAGGTTTTGACCGGTGACTCAAAGCAAAGTAATTGATACAGATAAATCTTGAAGTTCTCAAAATAACGTGAATTTACATGCTAAGAAAAGTAACACTACTGAAAATTTAAAACACATGACAGCCCCGGGTACCAAACCAACGTATGTGGAGGCCACCCGAATTGGGGCATAAGCAACACAGATACAAATAGCACACAAACGTTACATGAACTAACGAAAAAGCCTAAAACCATTGTCGAAAGACAAACAGGCTATTCGTTCGAACGAATGGAGGAAAATCAAAAAGAGGAAACAAGCCATTCAGAGGGGCAAGGCGACAGTAATCAACCTATCTAAAAAAACGTGATCTAATGTCGATTATATTCTGCTAGGAAAAATATTTTCTTTTGTCCCAAAGCTCAAAAGTCACGATACAGTGAATTTAGCAGAAAATATATTCAGATTTTCACGACGTTTAACTCTTAAAGACTACCATAATATAAAGACTTGTTACCATATTTGCCATGAATCAAAGTTTTACTTGTTGAACACTCACAATTCACAAGAGAATAAGCTTGATAAACTGTTTTAAAAAGTGCAGACTATGAATTTACCTGCGGAAAACAAATTGTTTTGTAATCTGTAAAATTTCTCATTTAGTCATAGTTGGTAGTAATGCTTGAACCGTTTTGAACAGTCATGGAAGTTCCACTGCTTACAAGGCGTGTTCATGTCAAAACTATTTGACTGAAATTATTTAATCTTCAGTTTGTGAAAACAGGTGAAATTCAAATTTGCGATATGGATATAATCATTGGTTTTTGCAAAAAGAATCATTTGCCACATTCAAGGCCAAGTTGTTATTAATATCATTATGCATAGATATGCATAGAAAGATATGCAAAATTTTCTTGAAATGTGTACTTTCGCCTACATCGATACATCCCTTCCCAAAATAGAATGTGACATTATTTTTCAAACCAATATGCGCATTAACATCTCTGCCATCCATCCATAACTAATGCAGGACGAAGTGGTTATCAATATTATTCCGGATATGCATAATTTTCTAGCAATTTGCACTATCACCTACATCAGCTTGCCAAAATATTGAAACAAATATGCACATTTACATATCTGCCATTCATCTATAACTTATGTTCTCACCTATCTATGCTATTTTGTTTAAAGTAATATTGAATTTAAAATATATGCCAAATTTAATTACTTCAGAAGCATTTAAAACAGAATATTTGCAAGTATGATTAACAGTCATCATCGGTAAAATCAAAATATACAGTAAAGTTGTTGTTCAATTGATGCGTGAATAGCGATTTATTATACCATTTTATGTTTATTGAATATATTATTTATTTTTGAAGAATAAAATCTGATAGATCTAGGGTTTGCCCATTTGATGATGTTTTGCATGTTATGAGATGTACTTTTAATAACAGTTATCACTGTAGGTGGTCCCTACCGTCTGTCAATGCACTCTGACGCAAATTACAGCGATTTTTTACCCTTTTAGGGAAGTGTCCGGGTCCAGACAGATTATCACATCACAGGAAATGGTGGAAAGCATAAATGTTCATGTCATATATGTAGTTGTATAATATTTCCATAACTGCAGGCATTTTTTCTTCGGTGAAAGTTGAAATAAGACAAACAACGACGAAAACAACAAAGTTGCAGCTAGGAGGGTGTTTAAAAGTCAATAATGGTATACGTTTCTTTTTTCTTTTAAGAAATAAGTAACAGCAAAACAGTTTTCGATGTATTATCTTCATTTTATAGAAAATACAAATGTTTGTCCAGGGATCGAAGTGACAGATATATAGCTTCGTCTCCAAATCCTGGGCCTGGGGTGCGGACGAGGACCCGAAACACTTCCAAAAACTAAACAACTATAAATACGCTTCATATCATAGTTTTTTGTTTAAGGGTCTAAATGGCAAAGTGCTGTTTTGGACCCGGTGAGCCTTCCTTCGTTCATCACATGTTAACACGTTTAAATTGGGATTAATAATATAAACTGATGATAACGCCGTAAAATACAAAACTCATTATGAAAAAAGATTCTTTTTTTTACTTGAAAAAAGCAATACAGTGTAAGAGTTTAAACGCATATATGTCCCACAAGATTTTCAGCAAAATTAATAGAAAGCACATAAATTATTTCAGTGTTTGTCAAAACACATAGTAATAGCGACGTCGACGTCGCGTTCTGAGCATTTGATTGTAATTTTAAAAGTTGTTTGGCAAAACGCCAAAGTGAACATGTGGCTTTTTTATTTAACTATCTCTAAGAGCAAAATCTGATGCACAAAATATCAAACACATTAAAATTGCTCCTATCAAATACAGGCTGTTGTTAAAAAAATGAACATGCACATTGGATTCTAGTAATATATTTATTCAGTACAAAATACGCTAATTTTGTTATATGTCTGTACTATTTCACTGCTAGTTTCCCATTTCAAACAGCTCGTCTGATTCACTCGCGTTAGGATGTCTAACTCTCTTCTTCCTTTTCTCTCTTGAAAATGATCTTTTCATAAATGAAGGTACAAAAATCCCCATCGAAAGAATGCATTTTTCATTGATTACATAGGGATGTTTAGGCTGTGTGAAGAAACTTCCAATAATACCAGTTACTATAGTAACAATCGTCCCAATTAAGTGGATATACATGTACGATATTGAATAAAATGTTCCCAGACCGGACACGTTTTCTTCAGATTTGTCGGAATATACAGCAGACGTCGTTGCCATAGGAGACACGTTAACCAGTGTCATCGTCGAATTATTAAAGAATCCAAAATTCTGCGATATGTTTAAAGTTGATAAATTAGTCGTATTGACAATGCATTGATCTGTAGGACCTGAAGGCAGATATGGTGATTGTTTCACTTCAGAGGAGAATATTTGACCGAGGTACAGCCATAGATTTATTGACAATCCCACAACTGCCGCAAATATGACAGGTCGACAACTACGAGAAAATGCGGAAAGAAGAAATACACCTGTTTCCGGACCACCAACTGCTCCGCTTAAACTTGCTATAATTTGTCCTAGCGGTCCTTTTACGTTGAGTAAGAACAAAGCAAATGCAACAGATATAAACCCATATAGCACGACAAAAAGTTTAGATATATTCGTAGCCACATTGTCCTTCATGTTGGGCTTAACGACCATAAGGATATCTACACAGGTAACTGTTGACAGTCCACTGAGACCTGAAGATAGTGTACTTAATGACGCAGCTGCCAGGGCCGCAATGAACAAACCAGGCATCCCCGGAAAGCCCTCAAACATTTCAAGAATTGTAAATGGTATTAACTGATTTGGATTGCTTATTTCACCAGAAGCTAAATGGTCACAACCTTTTTCGCTAAAGTAGGCAAACACTGCAATACCTTCGAGCATAACTATGATCAACACGATACAATATATAGGTGTAGCGATATATAAAATTCTTCTTGCCACGGTTATATTCGGTGTGGAGATTATTCGCTGAATCCCAGCCTGGGTTGTTACCATGTAGAAGGTCTGTGGTAGAGACCCCAGAGCCAGGGTCCAAAAGGTATGCCTGACCGTTGGGTCAGGATCGAAGTTGAAAATGTTAAAGCGGTCCCTGCTGAAATCAACAATGTTGGAAGGCCCTCCAGCACTGACTGTACTTTTGATAATGACTGAAATATCAAAATGTGACAGACATTTGAATATTTAACTGGTCGGTATTTCAGATAATGATGGAAAAGCAAAACATGTCCTACCAATCACAGCATATACTTTAAATTAGATCTGTCTCATGATAGCACGCTCGACTATTCGAGGGCTTGTAAGTTCGAGTTTTTGTCTAAGAATATGTATATAATGTTATTTGTTAGAATTTAGGCGAAACTTATAAAACATAAATTGATATAAATGTTTTTTCGTGATAAGAGTGAGGGAAAATAAGTATATTGTGTAATTTAGTAAAAAATCAGTCTCAGTTGCACAATCACAAGTAGCTCCTATCTTATCAAAAATGATGTCTTACTGGCAGAGATGACCTTTATTTGTACATGTTTGAAAAATAGCACATTTTCATTTTCAATGATATTGCGAACAAAGTATTTTTGGCAAATATTTTTTGAGAAGAAACAACTTAAATACAAAAGAGAGACATATGTCAACACTGTTTTCGTGTGGATAGAATATAGTTCTATCATTATCATATAAGTAAACAATTTTTATTACATCAGTTAACTCAAAGTTACCCTAGGGCTTTAGGATCAAACTTATAAAATAAAAGTTCGAGAAAAAAAGAAAAACGGGGTGGGGGCGGGGCAGCAGAGTGGGGGGGACATTTTGAAACTGTATTAGAAATAAGATCAAACTATTTAAAAAATCGAGATTGTATTTTAAGGGTGGGTAGAGGTATGGGGAAGGCAGAGGTAGATGGGGTACATCATAACCATGTTGTCATAAGCAAAATAATTTGGAAGTTTGATGAAGAAATATTTAGAAATGGCAAAAGTATAGCCAACTTTAAGTTATCTTGACGAAATCGAAGTGCAAAATTTGGCATAACTTTGTCAAATGTGACCTTGACCCAAATATTTAGGCTGAATCATCACACCCTGTTGTCCTAAGCAAAATAATGTCAAGGTTTTATGAAGAACTATTGAGAAATGGCAAAGTAATAGCGAAGGTTTAGTTTTTGTGTCAAAAGTACAAAAAGGGGCATAACTATGCAAACATGGTTGACAGAGCTCTGTGACTTAATGCAGTTGTCTGTATTGCCATTAGAAACAAGTATGCCAAGTTTGAAGTGAATATATTTGATGGTATAGAAGTTATTAGCATTTATAAAAACTTTAACCAACGCAGAGCCCGACGCCGGGGCAAGTGTAATAGCCTCCTTATTTTTCGAACAGCCAAGCTAAAAAGATGTTACATTTCCGTTCATTGAAATAAACTTCTTAATCTAAATGTACATAAACAGGGAAAATCTAGATTCCGGAAGAGGATTCGTAGTTCGGTTTCAGCAAAGCTCGCAGTGTGTGTCAATGTCATTCTATTTTAGATTACTTCAAATAGTCCTTATTCCCAAGAACGTGAGTCTTGTAAAAAATGTTACGTCCTTAATCTATAACCATGTCTGACCTTGAGTTCTGCGTACAGGAGTGACGCCGCTAACTGAAAGTGTTCGTATCCTTCCTTTACTATTATACCAACCATGTCTTTTTCACCGTCTCTGTTTCGCTCATGTATCTTTCAGTTTTACTTTTAGTTATAATTTTACTCTTCGTCCCCATGTCAATAATACTCAAGAGATTAAAGGATAAAAAGAGTATTCAAAACTACAAAGAATAGATAGCGTGATTGCTGGTTTTGGTGTAATGCAATGCTATAATTTGGGCACCGACAGTGATGTTTACACAAATGGCATAACCATGACTGAAAATAGCTACTTTTGGTGCTCACAAGTGAAATTAACGTGATATAAATTCTCCGAATAATACATACCTCCTACTGTTATATATGTGACACGGGTGGGATTTACCGTGATTCGGCAAGGAAATACCGAGATGGCGGTTAGAAATGACGATAGGAGCTTGTTCTTACATCCCAATTTACTTACTTGGTGCATTTTTGTTTACAAAGTTTGTTGAGACTGAAGCAGAACCCCCCCCCCCCCCCGAGTACCACTGTAGGTCACATTGGGTTCTATTTTTTTCATAAGGAAACACTTTAAACCTTGCTGTTTCCAATATGCAATAAAAAGAACACGAAGCGAGGCCGACATAGTTTCTAGATCGTAGTTTCCTCTGTCCTTGCGAATAGACCTAGATTCTGTGTTCCGTTACTGAGAAACTAACCTTTCTTTATCCATGACTAACATTTTGCAATCTTCAGAGAGCGTGTCCCATTCCTGTACAAAACACCGGTAATGTCTCAGACAGATCTAGTTTAAATGTTCAACAATAATTTACGGATATTCCCCTTTGTCAATTAGGCCTGATTATGATTATGCCTGTTCCTTTTGTTACCAAGGTTTGACACAGTTGTTGAAAACCACAAAACAATTAGTGAGATTCGTCTTGAATATGGATTCTATGTCTCATGTTGGTCAAGGCCAGTTTAGGTATTTAAAGTGGTTACCAGTTGAAAAACGGGTTAACCAAATTATTTTGTGTCATGTTTTAAAAGTTAAGGTAGGTCAGTACCTTTCGTCAGTAAAATTGAAAGTTGTCACATTTGTTTGAAATTTGGTACATGTGTATATTGTGCCCATCTGCGTTGCATGGTAACGTTTTTATTCACATGACGTCACGTGACGTCATTTAACAACGCCATCTGGCGACAGCGTACCGGAAGCATACCGTCATGTGGTTATTGTTATGTTATTTTGTCATTTGTGGACCTACTTTTATTTTTCAAAGTTTGATATAATACTTGCAAAATATTCTATCAATCGGTGTGCAAACTATTACACTTTAGTTTAAAAAGTATTACATTTCCGTCGAAAACGTACAGAAAAACGTCAGAAACAACATTTTTCTGCTCCATGAATTTTGGCATTTCGGAGAATAACCAAAAAAGTAGACGGTGAAAGATTTTGAAATTTTGACAATTTACTATTTTTGATATCTGAAACTGAATAATTGAATAAAAATGGGATGTGTTCGGCTTAGATTTTTCAGAAAGCGCTCTTGAATAATGTCACTGTCACGCGAAAAAGTGACAACGCTTCTAGGAATAGGTAAATAAAGTGATCGTTTACGTACACGGAGTGAAAATGTCAAACAGTCACTGGACTCATTCGAAAACTCCAATATTTTAAAGGATGGAACAAGCAATTTCTCAATATTTCATTTATTACCTATATATTTATGGAAAAATACTCTACCAGCTTACTAATTTCTTGAGTGTTGTCTCACAGAAGCTGTTTAAACGGTTTTCACAACTTCTCGAAAATAAAAGTCTAAAATTCTTCGAGTTAAAACCTATCCTGACAACAGTAGACCCTTTACTAGCACCGAATGATTATAAAGTAAAAGTACTTTACCACATTTTGCTAGAAAGTCAACGAAAATCCTTAATGCACAACCAGTATTGCTCAAAACTCGTGTACATGTTTAAGCCACGTTGTTGTTATCCTGGAAATGATCCCATCTGTTTGCAGCTATTTGGACAATATCGCAGTCAGGGAATTGACGTTGCTAAAATATTTGCTCTTTAAACATCTTAAAAAACATTTACATAATACTTTCTTCTTGAGTATGTAAAACCATTCATAATTTTTATGTTATAATGAAGAATTCAATGATAACACATACCAGTGTCAGAAATCCTAGATATCCTGGTGGAAGAACGCCTGCTTCTAATAAGAGAAGTAGCGTGTTCAAACCACGTCGTACCAAAGACGTGAAACCAAACAGTGACAACCGGTACATAATCAAAGAATAAAATGAGCCTTCAATTTTACAAGGTACTGTCAAAAAACTTTCATAACATGTAATCATTAAACTTTTGAAAATGTGGTGTGCAATTAAGACCGTTTTCCGTTTGTGTGTTATTTTATCAAGTAATTTATAAAACGTGACACGTATCCTGTTTTTTTCAAACGCATTCAAAACGAATTTTAACCATGGTGAGTGTAGTTTTATTGTAGTTCAATGGTGTACTTACGAAGATCAGAATTGTAATGATGATTGCATACAAACTGCAGGATGCTTTGTGCTTAAACAGTGATGTTTTTCTGCCTACAAATGGTGCAGTTATAAAATAATATATGACATTTAATACCGTATCATACTTCAAAATATTAATTTATTTTATAGAAGATGGTGCAGGCTTTTTATACAACAGAATCCATATCCTTTTGTATATATCCTTATATAAACACCTACACAAGTTAGCCGTCCCGGATTCTGTATTGTATGCTTTACCTCAAACATGCATAATTAGATCCGGGTTTGATACATGAGTCATATGACGATTAAGTGGGTATTGCAGTTTTCCTCTCCACACTCATTTGATATACAAAATCGAACGTAATAAACTTTGAATATTGCTTTAGTTACATCACATTAAGATGGCCGTCTTTGGCAACATTTTCATAGTAACTGGTTGAAGTTTCAGGAATTATCTCTGTTCATAACATTTGTATCTGTCATCAAATATTTACAAAGTAAAATACTATCAAGTTTGTGCAGTTAAAAAAACTGTCAAAGTATTCGACTTTCGGACAAGATGATTATAATGTTTTCCTTTTATTGCCGCAACAACAAAATAACTGCAATGATGGAATGCATTCTCATTACAAATATTAAATAAAACCACCCAAAACATCACTGTAAAGTTGAATACTGCCGCGTAAGTGGGACGAACTATTTGACAGACGGACGGATGACAAACGCACGATGGATGACGAGTGGTGGGAGAGGTCACTGCGTGCTCAAGGTGAACTAAAAATACAGGAGAAAGTCAATTTATGCGAATATAATTCAGTGCTAACTAGCGAAAACCAACGACACACTTTATATAATTTACGAGAGCATAAGACGTAACGGGAACCTTAGAGTTAGTGAAATAGTGTCGTACGTAGCATCCTCATAAACGCATTCGTAAGTAACGACTTACGATTTTTTCGATTTCCCGGCCGCTGATCTCAGATTAGCAGGACATTTCCTTGCCTTGATTGGAAATCAGATATTTGACGTTTTGGAACATTTTTCATCTAACCTTAAAATGATTTTCCAAAAGGGTTGAATAATAATTAAGCTTTAAAAAATGGAATAATTCATGAAGGCACCCAATTTGTGTAATACTATAGTGGCATATTTCTGCCACGAGATGGCGAAATAGCTGTGACGATAATGTCAAAGTTTTCTAAAAAGATGATCTTAAAGTTTGAAGGTTTTTTTAATGTTATTTCGATAGTTATATACCATTTTGACCATGAAAAACATTCTGAATGATGTTCGGCTGCGTTACCAACTGTGCCAACCAGCATCGATATAATCATGTCTTCCGTTTAGGCCGTTGTATTATTTTGTATATACATGTATACTCTAGCTCATCTCACAACGGCTGTAAACTTATTTATATGAATAGCACTGTGAAATAATAAAACAAATAATGCTAAATTAAGAAGATACATGTAGATCAAATATATGGAATATTATTCAAAGTTTAGATGGTCATTTCTTTCTGTTTTGTTGTGTAATGTCATAACTTGTTGACTTTTTCGGGACTATACAGAGGCTTACTACGTTTCTCGGTAAAAAAAAGATGAATCCTTGGTTATATATACCTGGAGAACATCAATTATTTGGTCATATTTACATAGCAACGGGGAGTGTGGCACTTCCGTGTTATTCACGCGTTATTTGTGAAAAATCTAGGACGAAGACGTCCTGTTTTTATTTCGTTAAATGTGTTCAAATATCATTAAACACTGTCAAAATTACATAAACTTTTACCGTCCCGATTTTGAAATGTTTTGTAAAAACGGCAAAAAAGCGTTGAAAAACGATAACGTTTTAAACGTTATTTCAGTTGCTTTAAGCGGAATCATGACATGTCTTGTGAAAGAAGGAAAATGTTTTTACTTGGATGTATAATACATTTTCTGATGACTTTGTTAGAATTTACAGAAAGAAAATATGTTACGTATCAATAAAGCTATATGAGAAAAAACTTCATGACGGGATGACTCCGGTACTCTGCCACTAGAGGGCGTTGTTAAATGTCGTCATGTGACTTCACAAAAATAAAAACGTATCCATGCAACGCAGATGAACACAATATACGCATGTACCAATTTTTAAATAAATGTGACAACTTTCAATTTTACCGACTAAAGGTAATGATTCACCTTAAGTCAGGCATAGCTCCAAATTACCTTGGAGAACATCTCTTTGCACAATCATTGTACAAGGTTAAGGGTAACTTCTTGTCCCAATCCTGATGACCCATCCAGATTAATTTTTTAATGACAGTGGTTGTTTCTGTATTCCCAATGTAAAGGGATTTGGTAAAAAGTATTTTGCTTATCAGAGGTGTATCCTTTGGAATAACTTGCAACGGTTGATACGTAATATTACAGTTTTTAAGCATTTTAAGGAAGCCGTCAAACATCATTTGTTGTCCTAGTTTTAACAATGTGTCTTGTCATTCTTACCAATCTCTTTGCATTTTTAGTGTAATATTATATACTTGGTATATTACTTTTTAATCTAGTCAGTGCTTTTATTGTCATAAAACTGCTTGGTGCTCATATAACTGAAATTTTTAGTCATAAAGTACTTTGATCTCATACATACAATGATGTTGTAATAACCTAGGTCTGTGATACTATACAAATGTTATACCATTGATTCATTTGAATGAAATAATCATGCCTTTCCGTGGTGTTCCATCAATGTCAAGGACCACAATGGAAATAAGGGAGAATCACTTTTCCCTTTTTGTGTTAACCTTGGTATTGATGTGCATATCATGGTTTATAAACTTGTGTATACATCTAATTATATGTATATGTATGCATCATGTTTGTTTTAACCATGTTTGTACATCTGTGATATACTGAAATCTCTTTCTCTCTATCTCTCTCTCTCTCTCTCTCTCTCTCTCTCTATTTATCTATCGATCTCGAAAGTAGGTGCTTTTCTTAGACTGTGGATTTGAAAAAAACTAAAATGACAGTCGTTGATGGAGAAAGGTTTGTTTCTCAACCACGAAACGCAATATCTGGGTCAAGAAACAAGTACAGAAGAAACTACGTCCCGAAAATTGGTCGGTCTCGCTTCATTTTTAATTTTTGTAGACTATTAGTTTCAAAGTGTTTCCTGATGAAATATATTGAAATGCTGGCAAAGTGACATACAGTGGCCTTGGGGGGGAGGGGTGTGGGCGGGGGGAGGGGGGTATCTGCTTCAGTCTCAACAAACTTTGGATACAAAAAGGCACCAAGCTCCTACCTTCTATCGTCATTTCTTCACGCCGTCTTGGTATGTCCCTCTCGGATCACGTAAAATCCCACCCGTGTCACGTTTACGACAGTGATACCTGTATCTTAAAATCTCCCAGACTTAAGACAGTCATTAAAATTTAGAACCCGTCAAGGGCCATGATAAACCGCAAAAACCTGCATTTACATATCTAGAAAACGTGATCTCGAAGACTTTGTAAAGGTCATAGAAATGCTACACTGATGAATGCCCAAAATCTATTACAGGTAATGTATATAGACATGAAACGGGTGCGTCATACTACAAAAGCATTCGGAAAATATTTTACAAAAAACAAAAACGGAAGTTTCGACGAATAACGGACCTTATTAAAGCGGGTCAGCTTAAAGGCTGCTATTAAGTTTAAATGCAATGGTTGGGGTTTTCGTATCGTTCGAAAGGGCAAACTAAAGAAATACTTAATATACCTGCTAATATTCCCGCAAACATGACAACTGATTGGAAAACGTCTGTCCATATAACCGCCTTTATTCCTCCAATCGATGTGTAAAATATCGAAGCGGAAGCAAATATCACAATAGACAACCAAAGTGGAAGACCAGCTGTGGACTGCAGGGCTAGAGCAGTCCCAAACATTACTGTTCCCATGTATATCGTACAGTTACAGATACCAAAAATAACGCACATATATCGGACGGCATCTGTCTCATATCGTAGGCTATAATATTCATACACGCTTGTCAGTTTCAGTGGATGAATTAACGGCACCACAAACAACGCTGCAAGTAGGTATGCCGAGACAATTCCTATCAGTCTAACCATAATCTGTAGTCCATATGCATAAACTTCTGCAGGAACGCCTAGCATCATTAATGATGATTGGAAAGTCACCACAAACGATAACCCTAGAGGTAGAGCTTTCATCTTCCGGTTTCCAAGAAAGAAGTTCGACGAGGTGTTTTGTTTTTTATCTCTTATGGCAAAAAATACTCCAATTATTATAGAAACAAATATAAGACACCCAAAGACAATGTAGTCGGCGATGCCAAATGACCTCCTTTGAATGGTTTCACTATCCATGATGGCGCAAATAATAATAGAACGTTAAAAATGCACACATTCAAATATTCTAAAAGCCAAGATAAGTATATATGCTTAGATGACCTATTCAAATAGGTGATATCACAAAAGTGTTAAATAGTTATACGGTGCCTCACATGCGCAAACCTCACAAACATTGTAAAGGTTACCAACAGCTGTGTGTAACCGTCACACGTGACATTCAGTTACGGATGAATGTCACATATCTATTTTGATATGTTTTTATTGCGCGTTTATCATGGTTAATGTATTTTGCATAATGGGATTCGTTTTCATGTATTTATCCCTTGTCCCTGTCCCAGTTATGAAATAATGTCCTAGGGAAAAGGAAATACCCTGTAATGCCCGACATTGTAATCAATCCCAAAGGCGTCATTAAACTACTCCAAAACCTGAAAGTGGATAAGGCTGCTGGCGAAGACATGATAAAGACTATTGTCCTGAAGAAACTCCACTATGAGAACCTTGACGTAGTATCACTTATTTTCGGCAAACCCCTAAGTACCGGTCAACTCCCATCCGAACGTCGCCCCACTATTTAAAGAAGGTGATACAAGCGACACAGCAAATTACAGGCCCATATCGCTAACCTGTATTCTATGTAATCTCCTTGAACAAATAATAACATCTAGCCTATCCACACATTCCTCAAAACACAACATATTCTGAGCTACAACACGGGTTCCGTGAAAGACGGTTCTGGAAAGCCAGCTTATCGAGCTACTTAATGAACTATCCAAAGGCCTCACATCAGGTTAACAGACCGACCATGATCCAAATCAGTAGTGGTTGATAGTCATATGTCTGATTAAGTCCCTTTTACATCTGGGGTCCCCCATGGTTCTGTCCTTGGACCTCTGCTCTCACATAAATGATCTCCTTTACACGGCCATCTCCCATGTGCGACAATACGATGATGATACATCTGTTTACCTTGCAGTTACATCATTTTCTGATAAGTTCGGCTCCGTGACTTGAAATCACTGTAACCTCTTATGGATTGAGGGTCATGGGTTTGCGCCCTGCTAACGATCATGTCTCTTTATGTGAGAAAGTTGGCAGTTTCTTACGGAGGATAGGAGTCTAGTACTGGTTCTACCCAGGAACGATTGTTAGGTAAACTGCCCGTCTGTTAAAATGACAAAAAACGACGGTTGGAACGGGCGTTTAACTCCTACAACATCCTGTTTTGACGGTCAAAGGTTACAAAATGATCTCCTTTAACTGGAAAATTGGGAAAGAATGTGGAACAACAAATTCAACCTTTGTTAGTGCTAGGTCTTCCATATCATATATAGCAGAAAGCCGATTCAATTCCCTTATAAGCTTCATGGTCAAACACTTTCCCCCAGTTAATGGTGAAAATACCTTGGTGTTGACATCAGTCATGACTTCAGCTGTACCACAAATATCTCTAGAATATCAACAAATGCAAACAGAACACTAGGCTTCCTCAAACGTAACATCAAAACAAAACATGACAATATCAAATCACTTGCTTACAAAACACTAGTCAGACTGTTAGAGTACGCATCATCTCTATGGTCGCCACACACACAGGTCAACATACACAAGCTGGAAATATTACAACGACGTTCAATCAGATGGTTAAAACATGATTATTCCCGATACACTAGTGTAACAGACTTATAGAACATCCTAGACTGCAGCAACCTTGAGAACAAGCTTCTAGCCTCCAAACTGGTTATGTACTACAAGATATACCACAATCATACCCAGGTACCCAGTTATCTAGAAGTCGCAAAAAGAATAACTAGGCATATGTATCCTCTTCAAACCCCTGCCAACTCGGACTTCTTTAGAACTTTTTTGCCCCATACCAGCCCTGTGGGATAGGTTATTCCCACATATTGTAACCCTGCCCGATCTTGAATCATGCACAGCTCAGTAAGTACACAGCAGTTGTCTTTTACTTTTTATGCATTTTAACGTTTTAAAGTCTTTTTATTACAATCTTTCTTTAACTGGAAGAATTGTCTTCCAGTTATTTTACTTTTATTCTTATCAACATTTGACATGCGAGCTACCCATTATACTAGAGAGACGTGTGAAGTAGTAGCAACAGAAAGATAGATATATGTAAACTGTCTGAATATAAGGAAAGAAAAGCACTGCATCATGCAACTCTAACGCACAGTAGATCTATGCTTGTGTTACTGCTTCATGTCGGGATTCCATATTATGATCATCAGCTTACCTACTACACCACGGAGACTTTAAAGCACGTGGTAAAAAATAAGCTGATATTATGATTTTGCAAAACCGATAAGGGAGAAGTTGTTTTAGTTTTCGTATTTTTTCTAAAAGATATGAAAAGGAACATTACAATTAAACAATTACGTTTTAATGAAGGAAATGTGTATAATCAATATTTTTATGTCTATTTCGTATTATTTTAGCATACAGTTAAACCCATTTTTCTTCACATTCTAATAACCGCTCCTATCATGCTATTCCATAATAGGCCGCCGCCGTCAGCGGCGGCGCCAATTTAATAAACCGGAAACTTTGGGACATGTAATCTCTCTTTTTCATATTTGACTCACTCGAAATATCTTCAACAAAACTAGTATAACGTAACACAAACTAACTTTAAAACCTCATTTATTGCACCATATGTGAAAACCTAGCATCAATATAATCTACAAAAAGCAGGGACAAAACAAAACACATACTTGAGCTTCGCTGTGTGAAAACCACTCATGCAGTTTGTAATCAATGCACGTTCAGCATACAGATAAACAGCCATACAATTGTAAAAGCGACCTACAGCAGGGGATAAGTGAAGTCACGGACCTATATACACATATATAGGTCCGTGGCGAAGCCTACAGCAAATGTTTGCTATAAAGCTATAGTATAGTAATATTGACTAATTATGAGGCCAATGGACAAATCTATAGACCAGAGGCATGTGATATTACCTGAAGCAAAGTCGGAGGTGAATATCACATACATCAGTTCAGTAGGTTTTTGTATTCACCGCAATCATCAGCCAGTATAATGACCATAGAAGACATTTTCAATTAGCCATATACATATAAAACTGATATTTTGCTATTTTATTCACAGTAGGAAAAACTATACTTTTACACACTCGTTTTTATACAGCAAAAGCATAGATGTAATATTTCACAGTTTTACTCAAAGTAATGAATATAAAAATTCCATTTTTTTTGGTCGTCAACAGTAAAATTTGTAATGTTGTAATCATTTTTGGTAACAGAATACCGTTTCTGATAACGAGATTTAAACACATGCTTTTGTTTACAAGAATATCCACCATGAGGAACCTATCCATTGACATATTGGGCCATGTGACTAATGATAAATCAATCACAATGTAATAATTTATTGAGTCATAAAACAGTGTGTTCTACTAAACAGCTTCTGCTGTATTGATACTTTCAATCCAATGGTAAATGAATACAACATCTGTCGCTCTGGCTATTGTACATGTACTTCAGACACATCAATAATAATTCTGGCTCAAAGTCAACCTGTACATCTTGTCTTATCTAAAGCTGAACTCTTCATAAAACTGTAGAAGTTGGATTAAACAAGGTAATTATTTACAGGCTCTCTAGCTGTTATCTTACATTTAAATATTATGATATGATAGGAGAAAATTGCACAAGTAATGTGATGAAATGTCTAGTATATAGTAACAATATTATAAAATAACATCACTTGCACATGGTCTGTCATTCCAGCTACACTAAAGAGCAAATATGTTTTGGTAAATTAAATTTTCACTCAAAATGATACAGTAATAAAAGCTGCTAGCCTTAAACAATGATCCTCGAGATTTAATGGTCAGTAAAATGGCTATAAACAACAGATAGACAGACAGATAGACAGACAGATTACAATAACTCCATTTGACATAATTTCATTGAGATCTCTAAGATTTCAACAAGAGGGCAATGATGCCACTATATCACTCACCAGAATACCACATCTCTTAATGACAAGGTCATGGTCACATATACCAAACTTACTAAATCAGTGCACCACACCCATACAGCCTGATTTGAACCTTTCTGTAAATGCTGAATGATATCATGACATTTCTTGCAAAATCATTACTCTATAACAATACTTCTACCAGGACCTACCTCACAAGCACCGTAACATAAATGACATAAGATTATATATTAATAAAACAACCAATAGTAGTGAAGATCTGATGCCTTTGAAGTGAGTGTGTGATGAACTTTAAGTTTGTAATCAAGGACAGGTAACTCTGGTTTAACCAGTAATATCTGGTCCAATTAACACAACCCAGCCAAGGTTTTCTAGGATGTGTAATTTTTAGGGATGGGAACGAATACTAAAATCAATATTCGAATATTCGGTTTGGCATATTCGAATATATTCGAATATTCGTTTTGTGGTGTCCATGTATATTTTCTTAACACGACGGATACGCCACTGCAGTATGTTTAGTATGAAAGTGTTTACTTTAAAACGGTATATAAAGAAACAAATTATTAATTTTCCACAAGGAGAAGTTTGGCTAACATTTCACGATTTTATCTTTGTATTACGTAAAATATTTGTATGTATAAAGATTTTAAAAAAAAAATTGTATTCTTTCAGAATAGCCGTTTAAATGGAATTAAAGTAAAAGAGATTACCTCCCTTTTCTATAAACTATGAATGTCTAACTGTATATAATTTTATATGGAAAGAAAAGTTTGGATAATATTTCAACCGGTTTTTATATTTTTCTTGTGTATAATATTAATTTTTTTTCTCTCGCTGATGGAGGGCTGTGGGTTCGTGGAGTTTGTGGCAGAAAAGCATCAACTCAACAGATCGCGTGAAATAAGTCCAAACACGCGAGGGAGGCATGTTAATTGATAGAGCGTACAGTAAATTAATATCGTTTAGCGAAGATCAAACTTAAAGTAAGGATGTTAAAAATAATTTCAAACATATTTATTAAAGGAAAATAGTTGAGTTATTCTGAATGATTGGACAACGAAAGAGTTATATCAGTATAAGCGTGATTGGTTATTCGTTTCCGTAAACATGACGTTGATCCTGGAACATTGTGAGATAATCAACTTTTAAAATTTGTTACATAAAACAGGCGACAGTTAAAATGAACAAAAGATAAAAAGTCACCACAATAACACCTGATGCAAACTGCTAATCCGTAACGATGCCCCCCCTGTCAATTATGCATTGCAATTTTCGTGTTAATTGGGAAATTTTTGACACGCTCTAAACAAACAATACAGAACAAACGGTTTTATTCGGCATAATTAGCATTCTTTAGATTGCTACCTATTTAAAAAAAAAATAATAATAATTTACGAATATTCGAATTTGATTTTCGCATTCGAATATTCGGCCGATTTTCGAATATTCGAATATTCGAATATTCGTTCCCATCCCTAGTACTACTAATTTTCTCTTAATGTGATTAGGACTGGTGAAAAAAATGAGATGCTACAATGATAAATTTCACAAACAGTTAAACTTAAAAGGTGTAAAATTCTCTTAAGATATCTGGTCCAGTTTTCCGAGTAATTGAATATTGGTCTGACTTTGCACAAAACACTATCAGCATACATGTAAAATTGTTGAGTTTTTAAGTGATGTGTTTTAGGGTGTAAACAAGAACTGTCCCTCAAAAGTGACAAATGCCCCCGAAAGAGGTGCCTCACAGTCTGTGTCCTCTCCATGTGCTCAATAAATGTGCTATGTAATTTTAAAATCCTTCCATGCATGACAGAGTAACCATGCATACAGTTTTCCATTACTTTAAACACTAAGTGTGACCTTGACCTTTGAGCTAGGGACTTGGGTCTTGCACGCGACACATCCGCTTGATGTGCTAGACATTTGTGCCAAGTTATTTTAAAATCCTTCAAAGCACGATAAAGTTATAGTCCGGACACAAATGTATGCATATATACAGGATTCCATTACCTATAAACTCTAAGTGTGACCTTGACCTTTGTGGTAGGGACGTGGGTCTTGCACGCGACATGTCATCTTGATGTGCTAGACATTTGTGCCAAATTATTTTAAAATCCTTCAATGCATGACAAAATTACAGTCCAGACACAAATGTGTGCATATATGCATATATAGAGGAATCCATTTCCTTCAAACTCTAAGTGTGACCTTGACCTTTGAGGTAGGGACAGGGGGCTTGCACGCGACACGTTGTCTTGATGTGCTAGACATTTGTGCCAAGTTATTTTAAAATCCTTCAATGCATGACAAAGTTACAGTCCGGACACGAATGTGTGCATATATGCATATATAGAGGAATCCATTACCTTCAAACTCTAAGTTTGACCTTGACCTTTGAGCTAGGGACGTGGGTCTTGAAGCGACACGTCGTCTTGATGTGCTAGACATTTGTGCCAAGTTATTTTAAAATCCTTCAATGCATGACAAAGATACAGTCCGGACACGAATGTGTGCATATATGCATATAAATAGGAATCCATTACCTTAAAACTCTAAGTAGGACCTTGACCTTTGAGCTAGGGACGTGGGTCTTGCACGCGACACGTCGTCTTGATGTGCTAGACATTTGTGCCACATTATTTTAAAATCCTTCAATGCATGACAAAGTTACAGTCCGGACACGAATGTGTGCATATAAAGAAGATTCCATAACCTTCATACTCCAAGTGTGACCTTGATCTTTGAGGTAGGGATGTGGGTCTTGCACGCGACACGTCGTCTTGATGTGCTAGACATGTGTGCCAAGTTATTTTAAAATCCTTCAATGCATGACAGAGTTACAGTCCGGACACGAATTTGTAAGTGGGGACGCACAGACGGACGGACGGACAGACGGACAGACAGACGGTGCGATTTTAATATGCCACCCTTCGGGGGCATAAAAAATATGAAATACATGAATTTTCTTTTCAATCAAGGGCAATAACTCTGAATCTACATGTACTTCTCAAAATTGACTCATAATGTAACTTGATAAAGCATTTATAGTAATAAATATTTTGCTAAATATGATTTAGATAATAGGAGAAATAAAGATGCTAGATTTTTAACAGAATAACAGAATTATTGCATTTTTGACAAACCAAAGGGCTTTACACTTGAGCTAATGGTTAAAGTTGACCTATTAATTTATTTGACCACTGTTTACATTGTGTCCAAGTTTGGTAATAGTTCCTTGAGAGGAGTGGATGTTAGTGTGTAAACAAACCAAGGGTCAACAACAGTATCCAATGATCCTATAAACTAACAGTAAGCACTTTGTGCCCAATGTGTGCTCAAAAAAACAAAAAACTGCTGAAAGTAATCATTTCAACCATTTAAATATAACTGTGACCATACCATACATTAAACATATACTTCATGAACAATACATAAATATGCAACATAAACTTTTCAAACTTAACAAAAACACTTAAGATTTAGTCAAAAACAAAACGTAACTTCACAAGCAGAAAGTAAAAATACAATGAATTGAAGCTGAAAATGACATCTCTATTACTTTTCAACTTTTACAACACTTCTTTACCTATTGTGTTAATGTAGGACCCTTACAAGCAATTAATTAAAGATAAATTTCAATCTAAGACCATTTACAGTTTATACTAATTTCTTTTAGCTCAAATGTGAAGAAAGCTCATAGCTTTTTAGTCACTCTCCAGTCTGCTTCCTTGAAAAACCAGTACTGGTGTCATTAGAGGTACGGTCGTGACTCCAATGGGGCCTGAACCAGCAACCTCCAGGATGAGTGGCAGACACCATTTGTATAATTATACTCAGAGTTACATGGGTTTGACGGGAAGAAGCCAATGACACTACATGTATATACATGTATTATATTTTGATCCGTATATTGTTGATTTTTCTTCATCAAGTCAGTGAGAGTGTATCTTGTGAGCAAACACTAGTACACTTTTATGACTGCAAAGTATTTTTAAATTTTACATATTAGGACTTTCACCTAGATCTTTAAGTCACTGACTTCACATATAAACCAAGATCATTTTAATGAACACAGTGTGTAACTGCATTTGCTAAAGTATCTACCTTAGACTTATGTATACCTAGAACCTCACAGGCTTCGAGAAAAAGATCAGATTTAAACACAGACCAAACAAAATCATTTAGTATCTTGACTTAGTGACTGGTCCATGGAGATGAGTAACAGTACCATACAAAATATTTTAAAATATTTTCTATATGTGTACAGCTTTGAACACATGCCTCTTGTTTAACTGGCCAATAAAAGACATATAATGCAGTATGTTACAATGGTATGCATGCACGCACTGGTCCACACATCCACACATGTATCATTCAGCATATCCCTATAATATTCAGATATAAACCTTTAGCACATGTGAACACAGAACTACAAACAAAGCAAGATCCGCCCATAATAAATAAGATATTTACATAAAGAATATACAACTTTATTCTACAGAAATGCAAATACTGCTTTACCTACATTGTAGAAAGTGACTAACCTCTGCATCACAACCACACAGCACTTATATCAGCATAAAGTGATTTTATATTAATTATTCATAAAATGTCTTGGGTTATGAGTGCTTGTTTCAACAATGTTTCTCAGCTATATATACATGTATTACACTCTCATGCTCTGTAAGAAACTGCCAACTTTCTCAAATATTGAGAATTGGGTACATTTCTCACATCTACATGAGGGGTAAAGTGTTTTTTCCGCTGACACAGCAAAAACAAAATGCATGCTTACATTAGTTGGTTGTCTTTGTTTTATTTTCATCCAATTTGAAAAAAAATTGTATCAGTTTCCTAATCGTTTTTTATCCATTCTTATTTAGCTGCATATATATGATGAAGTGCTCTAAGAATAAAAAACAAGTTCAACTGAAAGTATTAATAAACTAATTACATGCCCATGGGCAAGATGTTGAGCCCGTCAACTTCGCACAAGACCTGGATCCTGTGTGACATGTCGTTCCATTGTAGTAAACTATTTTCCCACATGAATTCAAAATCCTTCAATGTATGAGAAGGTAACAGTCTGGACAAGGTCTCATGTGTTCATTTTTCACCTTCAATCTCAAAGTGTGACCTTGTGCGGGACACATCATTACATTGTGGTGAACAGCTATGCCACTTCAATTCAGAATCCTTAAATGCAGGAGGAAGTTACAGCCTGGACAAGCTAATCCAGATGGATGCACGCACACACATACACTGAACCACCAAAGTGACAACTATATCTAGCCACTGCTAGGGGGCTTGACAAAAATGAAATCTGTTAATTCCAACACTAGGTAAAATCTTCAGTACTCTAGAAACTGTTTTTGATCATTTTAACATTGCAGCAATTTCTGCCTTCATACAATCATGTAATTCTCCCAGAGAAAATGCATACGAAAACATGCTAACCATGGTAAACTCAACATTTAGTCATACAAAAGAAAACCCCAATTAAAATTATATAATGCCATACTTTGAATACACTACATAGCTAATTTCGTGACAAAATTATTGCTAATTGAATAAAAAGATGACAAAACTGTTCTAGATTATACCACTTTGCTTTCCATGGATTGCAAAATAAGTTTGCTCAGCTTCTATTAATCTCTACCAACCAGTATATACATTTCAGCATTTTCTATTTGTCTATGAACATGATGAATGATCAGGTTTTAAAATGGATGGAATGTTATATGCATCATTGGTCACTTTCTTTTAACTACAGTTCTCAAAATAAAAGCATGAACTGAAAAAATAAAAACAAAAATTATGTAGAACTAAAATTACTAAATATTAACACTGGCAAAATTCAATGGACTATTTACAATGAGTGTGAACATGAATGAACTGAATACCATTACCCAGATTTCAACACATATCTGAACAGGTTTCTACACATTTTGGCTTTCACCCTCCTAATTTTCTAAAATGAACCTGTCCATCTTTCAATATGGACTGTGCCATTACTTGTTCAAAGGGGTTCTCAATTGATTACCAATCCATGCAGATCATGATCAGACTACATTGATGTGCAGGATCATAGTCTGCACTTGTCACAAAAGAGAGATCACCACAATTGTTAACAGGATGGGATAATTAATTAAACTTCATCCACTGGAAAAAACCAGTGTAGATCATGATCAGACTATATGGCTGTGACACCTAATCTAGGTCTTCACTAGTTACAGTCATATACTTGCCAGAAAGGCTTTTAATTTCTGAATAATCTGATGTTTCATTGATCAATTTGTTTTGTTTTCAGTAAATTAATTAGCTCAATTAATTATCTAACACTTCTGATTATGATAACACCACTTTACAAAGTTATAATGCAACAGTAGTATCATTATCAAAAGAAACTATAGCCCAACATTGCTCAATTGAACTGAAATTTTCTAGCACACCCCTTGTGTAGACCTAGCTAAGGCCAGCATCATTGTTTAAATATAACCACATGTTGATATTGTCGAAACCTTCAAATTTAAACCCTGATTTTGTCTAACCCCTAAATCCAGTAAGCAACCCTGCCAGGAGAAATATTCGCCTTCAGAAGTTTGACTCTAAAGGGTACCATCCTTACTATCACTGATAAATCATATTAACTTCCCCAGTTGTAATTGAATGGCATACAACAAACTAAAACATATTCATTGCACTTGTAGTTTTCAACCGAACTATGCACACCAGAAACTTTACTGAACTCAAACTAAATATTGACAATGATGTTTCTATAAATAAACTTAAAGCTAGAATTTACTGTACAACCAAGTCAGTAGCGATGGTTCAATTTTTTTCAAATCTTGTCTATTAAAGGTATTCATTTCAGATCTAGATGGTGATGAGAGATGAAAGATCACTTGGCTGGTGAGTCTGGAACATGCAGATTGACCTCTTCATGGCCTATAAGTCCCGCCTTCATCTCTACATCTTCCTGTGGCGTGCCTGCTTTTACTAACATTTCATCTCTGCTAGCTCTGGAGAAAATGAAGAAGTTACCAAATTTACAATATGAAATAAGTAGAGAGAGAGGAGAAATAAATAACCTTTAGAACAATTGATCCGATAAAAATGAAATACTAACAATTAAATCAAACGTAACACTAGAGTATTGCAAGTTATAAAGGAAACTCTAGGTCACTGCAGCTAAATACATTTTCCTCAGTTTTTCATCCCAAGTGTAAAACCTTGAACATTAAAATGATAAGCATAATATCATCCCTACCCTCAACCTACAAAGCGTACACACCAAATTTAAAACACCCACATCTATTCATATTTACAGAATGTAAGTGTAGATGTATTTTCACCATTTTATCACTATAGCAACTTTATATACCTCTTACCAGACAAAGAAAATCTACTAACATGCTTAATCTATATACTGCCCTCTATCCACATTCCAAATTGCTTGAGCCTAGTTGTAGTTTTTTTAAAGTATTTTAGGATCCAGCTTTTCCAGACAGACGGGTAAACCTCCCGGTATAGTTTTTTCCAGCGGAACGAGTGGGGCCCTTTATAATATGAACTAGATTGTTGGCTTTGGAAACCGTTAAAGTCCCATGATCACTTGCATTTTACTCAAAATAATGAATTTACTGACAGAGAAATAAGAGAACTGTACTATTTTAACACTAAAATCATGTTGATGTTTGCCATTTTTTTAATTCATGTGGGGTTTTTTTTCACAAAAAATGTTGTCAGGAGCTTCTTATACTTTGCAATTTCTTTATAACATGCACTTGCAGTTTAAAATATTTAGCAACATTTGGGTTTTTTTATATACAAATACTTGTTAATGTCACCAACATGATAGCTTTTATGGTAATATATTAGCTGTGAGCAATTATTATATATATTGTTATATTCAAACTGATCAAGTGTCTTTAATCTAAGGGTCTGACAATTAAAGAGTTTACTTACTTCTTGCCAAGTGCCATCATTCCGTACAAAACCCCAGTACCAAAAACAAGAGCACTGCCTAGCACAGTTGTTGTAGAAAAACATATTATAACTGGAAATATGGCAATTCTGAAACAGAAGAGAGATCTTATTGTACAAGAAGTTGTGGACTAGCCTGCTAAGATTCATCAGAATCAACCATTGTCTTATTGGAACAGTTGTTTTCTAGGTTTGTTTGGATTGGTTTTGAGTTTAACACCCATTTTTGTAACAATATTTCAGTAATATACAGGCAGGCAGTTTACCTAACCGTCGCTCAATGACCAGTATAAGACCCCTATTCTCCGTAAGAAACTGCCAACTTTCTCACATAAAGAGCCATGGTTGGTAGCAGGGCTCCAACCCTTGGTCTCAATCAGTGAGACGTTTTTAGATTTGTGAATGGTGTAGCCCTTCAGCTTGCTGATTGGTGCTGTATATTAATAGGTTGAGTGCAAGTCAGCAATAAACAGTATGGACAATAGACGAACAATTACACTAGCAACAGAATTCACATGAACCTTTATCCTGCTGAGTTATAATACAGATAGATCTGTCTCTCAATTTGAATAGTATCATAATTTGTTCAAATGGGTACCCCCTGAAAATTAACTGATTGAACAGCAAACAAGGCAGATCATGATCAGACTGCATGAATGTGCAAACAACAGTCACAAAGATAAAATCACATGCCACCAACATGGTAAGGGTCAGTTAATTATAGTGACAAAACTCATAAAAAGTATTAGTGCTTTTCTTTTAAGCTTTATTTTTTTTTTACTTACACTACATATAAAAGTCCTTTCTGCCAGTAAGGCCGTGACTCAGAAAACTTTCCTATTTTGTCTATAAAGTCTAAAAATGGGCAACAGCATGGTGCCTCCAGAACAACCGCTACAAACCCCATAATTCTGAAACAGAATGAAATAATACAACCTTTACTCAACTAAATTTCTCAACTATATACATGCATGTATCTCAATTTATACAGTACCTTGAATGGATATAGAAAATTTACAGATTGCTTTAGTTTAATATGAAGACACAATTACCAGTCTTAACGATTTTTTTATATTAGTATGCATATAGTTTGTAGATAGTAATGACACAATAATTATTTATACATACTTTGACTTGCTTCGCACTGTTATTTTTCGCCAATGTGCAAAAGCCATGTATAAAAACAAAACAAAAGAAATATGAAAAGTCTTTTGTCTTATATACACATATTTGAATGTTAAACATCATTGAATCAATTTTCAGTTTATAAGAAATTGAGAAAGCAGTGAACACCTTACTGTCTTCTCCTTTTCAAACTTTTGCCTTCATGTGAGAAGTGATATACATTTTGAGTATCAAAACTGCACAGTCTCCATTTCAAAATAATAAATGTTAAACCAAGTCATACTTACAGTTCCAATATCCCTCCAACCAGACAACTCGAAGTAAATGTGAGACATCTTACAACACCAAGGATCATAGCAACTGTGAAATAAAACCAAAGCGAGGGATTACAAATTCACATGCAAAGCAAATTTCAATCTACTGGTAGGTTTCCATATGCCTCTGTCAGTATTTCTTACTGGTAATAATGTTATCAATTTATCAAACATTGAAATGGTTTTATCAGACATTAAAAGGCATTTTCCTTTAATATCTATTAAAATATGTTACCTAAATATAAAACATTAGTGAACAATAATCATCAGTAGTCTACGAAGTTAAGTCACACTAAGGATCACATATATTGGTTTGTGGCTTTGGTGCACTAAAAGTTTATGATATTTCTTCGGACCTTTTAGTACATACGGAGTTTACGGGCCAGGGTATGTCTAAAGTTTGTCTTTCAACCAAGTTACGGAGTCTCTATAAAAGCAGTTGTTAATGCAGAACAAAAAATGTATGATTTCGACAATTTCATTACACATTTGATGATTTACAATGTATACAGTAAGTGTGGGAACAGTACGAGTATCAGGATCAACCAAAACAATAATGTTCCTAACTGTCGATAATTTATTCTTATCGCGAAAACAGATGACAAATAATCTTACCTACTCCTCCGACCGTCCCGACACCTCTAGTGAGTAGTTTGAACCACCACGACACCTGGTCGTCTGCTTTATTTTGTTGATTATCTATACCCTGCATTTTTACCAATCCAGATGAAGAAGATTAGCAGGAATTCATGATCACCTGAGTTTGACAGATGTAAGACGTGGATGTTTACATGCCTCGTTTTGGAAATTTAGCGGGATAAGGGAGGTAACTGAGAAAAAATCACTACTAAACCCAACCGCATTGAACTCCCTTGTACAAATACAGACCGTAAAGTAGATTGTAGTGTTATTTATTTATTTATTTATTTATTTTATCAGTGCATTCAAAGCAAAACAGTTTATCACATATAATATATAAGAATAAATAAAAAATATATATAATTGCAAGTGAAGCACAAAAGTTTAGTAAAAATGGAGGAATGGAAAGTAGCAAACGTGAGGCTGGCAGCTGTCATAAAAATGAAAATTAAAGACCTATCAGTATCACATCTATTTTGTTATAGGCTGTTGGAAAAGATAATCAGAAATGAGATTGTTCAACATTTAGAAGAACAAAATATACTATCAGTAAATCAACATGGTTGTCGGCAAAGTTACTCTTGCATCTCAACTCCTAGAAAGACTGGTCGGGGACAACCGAAAATGGACAAGATATAGATGTCATATACCTAAATTTTCGTGCTGCCTTCGATAAAGTTCCACACAAAAGGTTGTTAAAAAAATTGGGGATTATTATATCAGACTCAGAGGGAATGTATACCATTGGTTAAAGCACTTCGTAGAAAACCGTCTGTAGCGAGTAGTCATAAATGATCACCAAAGTGAATTGAATGTGGTTAGAAGCGATGTGTGTTAGGGCCAGTCCTTTTCCTAATTTTCATCAATGACTTACCAGAAATCATGTCCTGTAAAACAAAACTATTCGCAGACGATACAAAAATCTATTGTAATGTACAGACCCTGTAGTAAAGCAGACTGTCATAGTGAGAATCTGTTGCAAGAAACATTACAAATGCATGTGACTGGACAAAGCGCTGGCAACTAACATTCAACACAAAAATATGTAAGCACATGCACATAGGCAAAAAAACGTAGTCTTACAGTCATTACATGAAAGAAAACACAGATAATATTCATGAAATACAACAGGTGTCATCTGAGAAAGATTTGGGCAAAATGTTTGACTGTAATATGAGATTCAGTGAACACATTCAGTCCAAAATTTTAAAAATCCAACAGAAACCTTGGGTTGATATGTAAAACGTTCAAATATATGAATAAGAACATGTTCCTCCAATTATATAAGGCCCTAGTGAGACCCCACTTAGAATATGGCTCTGTAATCTGGTCACCAAAATTGAAAAAAAATTAAAGCTGTTGAAAATGTCAGCGCAGAGCAACCAGAATTATGGGTAAGCTCAGACAACAGGCTAAAACTTTAGGATGACCTCCCCTAGAGTATCGTAGAGAAAGAGCAGACATGGTGCAGGTATACAAAATCATTAATAACGTAGACAAAATTGATAAAAACAAGTTATTCAAATTTTTCAAACTCCATTACTAGATGCAATTCACTCAAATTGTATAAAAATAGGGCAAGAACAACACTGAAGCAGGGCACCTTCAGTCATAGCTAGGGTGGTGGATTCTTGGAACAAACTCCCAGAATGTATAGTCAAAGCACCCACACTGGCTAATGCCATTTTGTGGAGCATAATTTCATGGAACATCTTTACATTGTATTTCTAAAAAGTTTATCGTTTTTTTTAGTTAACATAGGTGTCTCTATCTAATTTATCGACATTAAAAACGTTTCAGAAGAAACTAAATTTTTCAGCAACGTCTGTGGGCGAGCAGCTTTAATATCAAATTATCTTTTCATCCAGCATCTAGCGAAGTTAATATTAGTCATAAATGAAGACACGAGTATTTCGCTGTTTGCTTTCAATTGTCTTGGTTTTATTTATCGATACTAAGTAACAATTATGTGACAGCTTTATTTTGCCATCAGTGGTCATTACCTACAATCTTGACCACGGCCTGTAAACCATTTAATTGCGGTAGGTGAAACTGGTGGTCCGGTTTTTATTTGACCATTGACCACATCATTGTTTACCTAGACTTACTACAAATAACATGGGACGGTAAGTGACGTTTTCGGTATATCAATTAACTAATAGATTTCTTTGAAAATTAACACAGAACTAATGAATTATGTATATTATTCTTAAATTTGTAACACAATTTTCGCGAAAAAAAAATATTCTAATTTAAACACACTTCGTTTATAAAATTGAATAATAAAAAGGTTCCTCTTTTCTGAGAGTGGGGTTTCTCTAAACATTGTTCAGGTATTTTACCGGTTGTTTAAAGAGTGCGCATTTTATTTTCTATTTCGTTCTAATTATTCTATAGAAAATTGATGTTTTAATATAAAGTTTTTGTTTAAAAAATGTGCGTGTAATTCGAAGTGTCCATGCTCATTTCTCAAATGCATATCAAGGTTAGTCAATCTATATCAAAAATTGCCGTTACAGGAACGATAACTTTGGATAGAGATTGAATCTATTATAAAAGTTCCTATTCATGAAATTAAAATATTAAAATGTATTAGTTAAATGGTACAATTATATGAGGGGTTTTGGGGAGGAGTGGGTGGACCGGGGGCGGGGGTCTTTCCTTAAGCGATATACAAAGGTACATTTTACACCTAATTTAGTACTGAGCAAGGTCTCTATAAGTCAATAAAACGAAACAACATGCAAAAGCATTGTTGCCCGGTATTATGAAGCACATTGTAAGTTTCACTTTTCTAATTAATCTACAGCTGAAGTTTAAAATTATCAGACTCAATATAATTCTTGAAAAGCTTCAAATCAGCTTTCTATTTGATAAATGTTGAGATCAATGCCATTCAAAATGACTGGGTAATAATCATAGAAAATGGTAAGTACTGGAATTGCTTATTTTGCATATACAAAACTATACAAAATGTTTTTGCATATAATGCAAGGCAGATTTAGCTGGCTTTAACGTCGATCCATTTTAAGACAGTAACCCTCTAATGAATTCAAAATCATGGTCTGTGAAAAATAATGTACTAACAGCCAGTTCTATATCCAATAGAACTGGCAACAGAAGTTGAATTTCGAGCGTGCTATATTTGACCACGACCTACACAATCCCTTCTATAGGCGCGAGTATTGCTCAGAACTCCTGAAAGCGAAAGTTGTTTATCATTTGTAATTTGCAAGAGCTTGTTCTTCAATCGATGTAAAATATATAAATTTGAAATAACGTAGGGTAGAAACTCGCCGAAATACTGCGGAGGATGAAAGATTGGGCCAGAGAGATGTTGCCATTTTTAGACCTGTCCTTTTTAAAATTCTTTTGTCTAAAATTGTCTCAAATGCCGGCGTACTTAATCAGATCTACGTCGACGATTTCGAGTGGTAAAACAGAGAGACGTTTTGCTTCAGTTTATACCACCCAAGAACTTGAAGGCAAAGATATAAATACATACTTTTCAAATTGTAATGTATTCGGATTCTACAGTGTCTCACCATAGAATGGGGTTTACTGACCACTGGATGCTACAGTGTCTCACCATAGAATGGGGTTTACTGACCACTGGATTCTACAGTGTCTCACCATAGAATGGGGTTTACTGACCACTGGATTCTACAGTGTCTCACCATAGAATGGGGTTTACTGACCACTGGATGCTACAGTGTCTCACCATAGAATGGGGTTTACTGACCACTGGTTCTACAGTGTCTCACCATAGAATGGGGTTTACTGACCACTGGATTCTACAGTGTCTCACCATAGAATGGGGTTTACTGACCACTGGATGCTACAGTGTCTCACCATAGAATGGGGTTTACTGACCACTGGATGCTACAGTGTCTCGACATAGAATGGGGTTTACTGACCACCGGATGCTACAGTGTCTCGACATAGAATGGGGTTTACTGACCACCGGATGCTACAGTGTCTCACCATAGAATGGGGTTTACTGACCACTGGATGCTACAGTGTCTCACCATAGAATGGGGTTTACTGACCACTGGATGCTACAGTGTCTCACCATAGAATGGGGTTTACTGACCACTGGATGCGAGTATAAGTTATACATTTTGAACCTTAAGCGTTACACTGTTGGGATTAATTAAGTTGTTCTTGCCTTTTAAACCATTGCAGGACATGATCAACGTGCACATTTGCCTGAACATGATCTGCACTCTTCACTTAACAGTCACTGAACTACCATTCTTTATCCTTTTAGACTAACAATGATACTGTCAAACTTGAAAAATGATCCCATTTTAGAAATTTACCACAGTGACCGATACTCGATGAAACAGTACAATGATTAAACTTAGAAATTGTAGAATTGCAGTGCTGTATGCGTCATGATGTTGGTCAAATATCCTTAAATTATGGAAGTTGGTGATATATATACCATGTATAATGTAGAATGATAAGAAATAAATATACATGTTTTCACATGGTACCATGGGATACTACGTCTGGAGATTAGTGAAAATATTCCTGAATAAACTAAATATTCGGCCACATGGTCGAGAGACTTGAAATCACCCTTACCCTTTCATAGATTGATGCTCGCGGGTTCGAGCCTTACCCTCTCATAGATTGATGCTCGTAGGTTCGAGCCTTACCCTCTCATAGACTGATGCTCGTGGGTTCGAGCCTTACCCTCTCATAGATTGATGCTCGTGGGTTCGAGCCTTACCCTCTCATAGATTGATGCTCGTTCGACCCTGACCTCTCATAGATTGATGCTCGTGGATTCGAGCCTTACCCTCTCATAGATTGATGCTCGTGGGTTCGAGCCTTACCCTCTCATAGATTGATGCTCGTGGGTTCGAGCCTTACCCTCTCATAGATTGATGCTCGACAATGTCTCGTTATGTGCGAACGTTGTCAGTTTTTTACGGAGGGTATGTAGGGATCAAGTACAAAGATGGATAGGTAAACTGTCCGCCTGTAAAATGACCAAAATACTGTTAACACAGGCGTTGAGCTCATACAACATCCAGAACAGTTTTTTCTTTACTGTTTTATCATATTTTAATTGTTGACGTATCATTCGGCACAGGTTATTGTGCCTTTCATAGGGTTATAAATTATACTCACAAAAAAGCTTACTAAACATTGTCTATCTGATGAACGTACATGTATTGTTTTTTTTACAGCCGTATGTCATAAAATATAACAAGAGTGACCTGTCAAATGACAGAATAACCTTTAAGATTATGCGATACACATTGCACACGTGACCCATGCCACACTTATTGCTGTATTATTTATTGTATTTTTTATCATAAAATATATTTATCGCTGTTAAAACTGTTTGCGACCATTAAAACCGTATATACGGTCGCAAATATCTAAATCACTGAATAGGTATCCCTTTTCTAACGCACAATGTGTCTAAATGCGATAATTAAAACGCCGTTCGAATTTTGCAACTATATATACGTTATTTAATAGTCGCAAATTTAAACAACGTCACCAATCAGAAACGACGTTACATCGGTACTGCGTTAGAAATTATTTGGTATAGGCGTTAACAAAGGGACTCGCAGTTGATCTGTTTGAAAATGACGTCTTCAAGTGTATTTAACTAGAAGCTTCCTATAAAACATCCAACCTGAAAATTCAGTCTTAAACATCAGAATATCGTTGCAACAAATAATTCATGAAAAATGTCTTCAGAAACTGGTATATACGCGAAAAAAAAATTTTCAGGAATATTATTTTTAAAAACCTATTTAATTCCATGTAAATGTTGTAGTTTTAAGCGCATAAAATATATATCTTGGGCTGCAGCTTGAAAACGTTCTTAAATATACGAAAAGGTAAACTCACAGCAGCGATATCTTCCCATCACATTATAAATTACGGTTGTGTGGATTAAAGTAAAATAACCTCTCACAGATTGAAGGTCGTGGCCCGGTTCGAGCTCTGCTACCGAACATGTCGCTTTATGTAAGAAAGTTGACAGTTTCTTATGGAGGATATGAGTCTAGTACTGGTTCTTCCCATGAACGATGGTTAGGTAAACTACCTCAAAAAACGGTTTAAACGGGCAAGTAAAATGCAATAACAACACGAATACTTAAGACCAATTATTGCATAAGACTTTCAACATATTTTAAAGCAACGTAATAGCTCTTTCATAAGAACAGGTGAAACGTTTTCACCAATCATTTGATACTGAGGTATACAGTTTCTATTTGTTCTTGTTTTGGAAGAAAATAGTTTTGCAACTCAAAGATGTAAGCTGTACACTGTCATTTTTTGTGATTTGAAAACAACTCCATTTAAAGTAATATCGCCGTTCAAAGTGACCAAAGACATTTAGCAAGTGTTTTATACTAAAGAATATGACCATTTACCAATAACCTAGCTGTGTAACAGATTCATTTCTACTAAAAATGTATTTGAAATTCAGGTAAAACGTTTTTTTACTATTCTATTGGTTCTGTCGTAGTCAGAAATTCACCATCATTTTCCTAATATAAGTAAGGTCCAAATTACATGCATGTGATTTCGAAAAAATGAAACAACACGGAACTAGATCATTTACATATATACTGATTATTTACTTTTATACAAAGCGTTTAAAGCAGCACTGTAAGCAAATATTACTACATGTATTTATATCCAATTCTTATATGTTCATTCATAGCATTTTGAACCTATAGCATGGGCATTTTAAAGGGTAATATAACGAGACGCAAACTTGTGGTAAAATACCAATTATTGTAAAATCATTGATAGTCATCAGAATATGTCAGTGAAAGTGTGTCAAAGGTTCACTGAAGTAATGGTATGCCCGACAGCGTACAGCATACGAGACTATATTCTTAAACAAGAGATAGATAATTGCAACATTTTGATTACATAGAGAAGAAGATGATGACTGACCTTGATTGGCATGTTTACTTGACATTGTTGCCATCGTAACCTTTTGTACCCGCGCTATAAAACGTTGCTGCAGGTGTAATGTCTTTGTAGTAAAGGTTAATCAAATTGCTTACATACCCTAAGGAGGTGGACAGAATCTCAACATCACCTATATAGATAGAGATCATGTGGATGTTGGTCATAAAGTATGGACGATTTTTATATTATTTTCCATGCTGTAGTTCTAAAATAGACTGGTCCATCTTTCTGTTAGAATACTTTCATGAATTGTTGAAAGGGTTACCCTGTGAAAATGACCTGACTGAAAATATAGCGAGAAATGCAGATCATGATCAGACTGTATGGATCAGCACTCTGATCATGATCTACAACTGGTCATAGGTCACACAGGCAGAGTAACTTGACACAAACATGGTAAGAATTAGGTTTCATAACAGGATGAAAACTGTCAAAATAAATGACATTTATAGTAGAGACTTGACCCAAAACTACCTTTACATGTGACCTTCTAAGTGACACTGTGGATTTAAGGCCTTGAAGCTCGTAATAAAGTCACACGGTGTTCGTACCATTATATTAGCCGAAATACCAGACGGCGAAGTCAGCTTTGATCGTCATTGGTGAACCTGGGAGCTCCGGTGTAGAGGTCTGACTATTCGGAATATCACAAGAAAAACGGAAATTGCCGAGCGATGATCCGAATTAATGGCCTCCTTTTTGTTTCCGGAATATATCGAGAGAACTTAACATACTCTACTTCCTTAGCGTTAACCGTAGTATTTCAATTGTCTTAAAGTCACGTCTTTCTTAATTCAGCCGATCTTTAACCGATATTTGATTTGACTATTTCTAAGAAACTCCTGTTCATCCCCCCCATCCCCAAGACACATACAAACACTTTTCTTTCTCATCCTAAGACAAACGCAATGGTATATATTAATATGTTTTCTAAACATGGCACTTATCACCTTGTAAGCGGTAATATCGCTCCTTTCGACACATGTATTTCCCCAAAAATATGTCATACCGGTTAAAGTCAAAAAATACAATCATTGCGTTCTCCATTCACAGAATATCGATATACGTTCGGCTGTTACTACTGGTTACGTGTTGCTATGGTTACCGGTTCTTTCAAGATCGAATACCAAACGGAGCCATTGTGACACATCCTTGCAGGGAAGGAGACACCTGGATGGGCGTCGGACATGAAAATGAACAAGGAGGCGGAGTCAGAAATGCATTTGGCTTAGATTTTCATGCGAACGGAAAGGTAAAAATAAGTAACACATGTAATGTTCTTGAAAATGGTCAGCATGCTGCCATTTCTTCTGCAGGTCCAGGCTCCTATCTGGTAAACTCATGCTTTAATTACATATAGCGCATTATGATTCCGAAAACTTTTCAACAAAGTGAAATCATCAGCAATAGTATTAGAACAGTGCAAATTCTGAACGTATCGAACGTGGGTTTCTGTCTGAATACCATCTCGACTGACGCTGTGTATGAAGCTATGTAAGATTGGTCGGACGTTTTATAAATACATGTACCGTCTTCCCGACTCGTCATGAAAGTATAGTATTATGATGGAACATTTTAAACACGTCGCTTGATGGTTGGTTTAGTAATTAGATTGACTTTGCTTTATTTCCCACTGTGGTAAACCTTTACTTACGTTCCTGCTTGCTCAATCTCAGTTAGCAATTTATTTTCTTCTGAATTGACTTATTCAAACAGAGTTCTTTTACATAATAACAGTGTAAGTTTCAAGCAGCATATATTGGTCAAAAGGCGACAACTGTTTACACATTATAGCTTTTCCTCAAAACTAATATGCGGAAATTGTTGCCGACTTGTTTCACGTGCAAGTATGCCGTTGATTTATATATAGAATCTGAAATATTGTCAGTATACTAGTATACCTGTTGCAAACAGTGCACTCATTGTAATTATGTCCAAAGCTACATTTTTTCAATTTGTTGTAGAAATGGGACAGAACCATCTGCCTGATGGACAGCGATGGCGACGGTCTTTCGAACGGACAGGAGCTTGGAGACCCCGACTGTGTGTGGGAAGTTGGCAAAGAACCAACCCGGACTATTGAACTTTCTCATCCAGGTGAACGTTTTGGTGTTTAAAGATGTTTTTGTGTACTTATAATATACTGTATTTATGTACACAATGTCTAAAAGTTTCGTTATTTGGAAGTTACATTATTCTGTTGAGCATTCCACCCTTTGACTTTATTGCTGCATGCTTGTATTCTAACTTCTTTAATTTACAGATCCCTAAAACGCCGTAAAGGGTTTGTGAAAGAAGACAAGGAAAAAGAAATTGATTGTGTTTTACTACTTCAGGGCTAGGACATATATAGGTTTTTTATTGATTATGTGTTGCTGTATTGCTCGTTCAGTGTCTAGGCTTATACGACAGTGTTTTTATAAACATTTGTTGCTTTTTTCACAGGTGTATGTGACCCCTGGAACAGTCCTGAGTGTAAGGAAAAGACAACCTTTGTATCGTGTGGTCCCAACAGACTCGTGTGTCCCGCCATGCATGAAGAAGGTAAGGATTCTTTTGTCTAAGTAATTCATCAAACGTGCAGGCAAACATTGCATTGAGTGCTGGAAAAATCAGCTGCTTTTTGTGCAAATTAACTGTTCGAACCAAAACTTGTATGATGTGTGAATATTTCACAGGAATGAGTGTTTACCAAATTCCAGGAAAAGCAAGAACATTGCTGATATCGACTTTGAAAATAACTTCGAGCAAGACGTATGTAAACCAATTACCAGAATGCTAGCAACATCTTTTCATCTTGAAGTAAATTTATTTTTGCTGACGTTGACATAATATCTACAATGAACGGATTCATATTAATGCAAGAAATAGTTGACATGCATTTCTTTCGTATACATGTATTTCATTTTCAATGTCAGATCTGCATTGTGAATTCTTAGAATTTTGTCTTATCGTCTCTTGTAAACGCAAAACGGTCTAAAAGAAAATGCCGAAATCATTAACATAGTTCTATAAGAATCTTGCTCTATCTCTATGTCTGAAAAGTTTTTGTATCGTATATTAGGGTTTTTTTATCGTTGGTACCGGTATCCCATATGACCAACGCCCCCAGAAGAGGTTAGTTATTTTAGGTTTCGCAGGATAGTGCAAGATACAGAAGGCGTCCTGATTCCAGAGGCACCCCTGGTTCTTTATCATGCCAGGTGTATAGCACCCATACATGGGACCTCGGTTTATGTCGCATCCGAAAGACTGTTAGTAGTTTTAGTGGTCAGCCCCACCCACAACCTCGAGATTACAAGTATCGTGCTCTACCTATTCCTATCGAGCTATCCGGGCTGATATATACTCAGTTCCAAAAGAAAGTGTGCACTTTGTTTTCTGTGATTTTTCATCGACTACTTTTCTGAAAGCCTATATATATAGATTTTGCAATCGATCGATGACAAATACACATGAGATATAGTGTGCGAAAATTGAAGCCGATACGTCTGCTAAATATTGAAATATTTAAAATTAAGAAGTGCACACTTTCTTTTGGAAATGAGTGTATGTCTGAAAAGATGCAAGCATAGTTGGTTTATAGGTGTCAGTTTAAAGACACTTTGGTTGGGAGTCTAGGCTCTACAATGTAATCAACGTCAATAACGAGAGACTAGCAAATATGACGATTTTTTAAAAGCATATTGTTTTATTGTTGATCTTTATCAAGTTAGCGTACATTATTATTAGCGTACATTTTAAGGGACTGTCAACGTAACTTTCCGTCTTCCGGTGAACACCCCTGTACCTGGCAAGGACACTATATATATGTGTATGGTATTTGACTACCCACAAGACGGCGACTACCACATGGTTGCTAACGAGCCAATGATAGACAATGTTAACGTTATGCACCATATTGTCTTAGTGGGATGTGATGGAACAGGTAAGCTCATCAGACGAGCTAACATTTTTAGTAGTATGAAATGGTACATTTTTAGCTCGACTTTTCTATGAAAAGGGGAGCTATCCTACTCGCCCTCGGCGTCGGCGTCGGCTGTCGGCGTCGGCGTCACCCTGGTTAAGTTTTTGTACCACCCCACTTTATTTCAGAAGTATTAGAGGTATGGCTTTGAAACTTAAAATACTTGTTTACCATCATAACCTCCATCTACAGACAAATACATAACTCTTCAAGGTTTTTGACAGAATTATGGCCCTTTTTACTTAAAAAGTGTATTGAGCTTGGTTAAGTTTTCGTACCACTTCACTTTATTTCAAAACCATTGGAGGTATTGCTTTGAAACTAACCATACTTGTTTACCATCACGACCTCCATCAACAGACAAGAGGACATAACTCTGTCAAGGTTTTTGACAGATTATGCCCCTTTTTATTTAGAAAATACATTGAATATGGGTAAAATCCACTTGATTGCCTTAACCCTTTGAGATATTGCTTTGAAACTTTTAATGCTATTTCACATCATTACCCCCATCTGTACGCAAGAGAAGGTAACTCTGTCAGGGATTTGTTTTAAAAATTAAGGCCTTTTATCGACTTAGAATCTTGGTTAAGTTTTTCGTACCAGTCCACTTTTTGACTGAACTGTTTGAGATATTAATTTGAAAGTTGGAATACTTGTTTACTATCATGATCCCAAAACATGGGCAGGAGAAGGTAATTCTGTCAAGGATTTTATTTGAATTATGGCCCTTTTGACTTAAATTTCAGTTAAAATTTTCATTCTTGTCCACTTGTTGACTTAACCATTTGAGATATTACTTTGGAAGTTGGAGTTCTTATGTGCCATCATGAGACCTATCTTAAGCAAGACTCTGGAAGATAACTCTGTGAAAATGTTTCTTGATTTGTACGTAGAAATTCCTAGTTAAAGTCTTGTGTGCCCTTAACTGTCAAAGTTTTGTTTTATAGGCAAGCACTAAAAAAGTCGAGCGCGCTGTCCTTCTGACAGCTCTTGTTGTATATGCTGGAATTCTTGCATAGAAAAGACAGACACGCCACACATTCTGTTTTTTATGTTTTGCTTATTAACACCATAATACATCAACTAATAGAAGTAATAATAATAATGATGATGATGATCATCATCATCATCATCATCATCATCATCATCATCATCATCACCATCATCATCACCATCATCATAAACATCACCATCATCATCATCATCATCTGTATTAATGTTGTTGTTGTTGTTGTTGAAACATTAAAAGTATATCAAAAGTCTCTAAAGTGAATTTGACCTGAAATGGACATCCGTTCAGTGCGGATAGCTTAATCTCACTGAACGTTTTTTGAGTTTACTCAATACTAATTTATTTAAGCTCGATTGTGAAGAAAGCTTGCAGCTTATCGAGTCACTCTCGAGACCGCTTCCTGGAAAAACCAGTACTGGTGTCATATGAGGAGGTACAGTCGTGACCGCAGTGGGGCTCGAACCCGCAACCTCCGGGATGAGCTTGATATACATGTGTACATAACTATTTTGGGATAACATTCTTTAGATACCGAGCACCCGCCTGGTGTCCCGTTTGAATGTGGGATGGAAGTAGACGAGAACTGTCAAGCTGTCATAGGGATCTGGAGTTTCGGCATGCTAGGGGAGTGCGCTCACAGGGAAATGGGATTCAGAATCGGCAGTAGAGGGTACAAGCGTGGAGTCATTCAGGTAAGGTAGAAACTAGAACACATAGCCTAGACTTGTTTGCATACTTGGTTGACGTGTTACCAGACTGGTGTAGTTAAATATAGTAAGATTTATATACATATATCTTTGCAGAAATCTGTTTTTTTAGTCAATATTTCCGTGTTCTTTCTAATGTAACCATGCTAACGTCAGTGAATAAGGTACGAGTACGTGAACTTGTATTAATGTTCACCTTTAGATTTTTGATTATTAAAATGTATCTCAATTGATATTTTTCAAATCAGATACACTAGCTGTGTCAAGCGGGAATGTAAGTGGACAATATTGCTGCATCCTTTGGCTTGCTACTTAGAACAAGTGAACCGGGTTCCAGCTACTTCCGTTGCAAAGTCGTACCTTGTAGTTGATCACAAATTGAAGTTAATTGAAATCTGATTATTAATCATATCGACAGTCGTGCATGCCTATGGTTATAAATTGTGTTTTAATTTACCTAAGCTCCATTGGAACAACCCGGAAGAACGTGCAGATTATACAGACAGTTCGGGGATGACCATTTACCTCACCAAGAAGTTGAGACCGTACGATGCCGGGATCCTTACAGTCGGTCAGGAACACATCGTCATTCCGCCAGGAGAACAACGTGTACGTACTACCGGTGTGTGTTCGTCTGAGTGCTCAAAAGTACTTGTCAAGGATGAAGTGAAAGTTCCGGTGGCGTTCAACCACATGCACGCTCTTGGTAAGCAGCAAAATTTTATTCCATCTTACTGGTTTGAGAGAAAGCACATGGTTTTGCATAATATGTTTATAAACATTGTAGTACATTTGTATATCCCAATTCAAGTTCTTGTCTAAAACGTCTTTACAAGTTTGAAACGAGATGAACTTGCGCAAAAGTTCACTACATGTATTCTCTTTGCCCTATTTTCTGCCCTATGACAATGGTATCATATGGTAGGTAGTAGTCTCAGCAATTTGGGTAATTCACGAAATACTTTTCAGTTTGCTCAGTCATCTACCAGGTTTAAGCGACAATTTGTCATAGATGGCCGTTTCTATATACATTGTATCTTATTTCGTCATTTTTTACGATAAATACATTTGTAATTCCGTAAGCACCTGCTTTTAAGTGGTTGCATTCCTTCTTACATTGTAGTATGTTGTTTAACATAGGTTTGACTGGATACAAATATGAAGTAAAATGTCTCACCTTATTTTACAGGTAAGTCCCAGAAGATCGAGTTGATTCGCGATGGAACAAAACTGCTCGACATTACGGATGACCCGAAATTTGACTATAACACGCCCGAACTACACATGTATGTATACTTGAGATTTTATGAACCATAGGAACGGCCCAATTTTGTAAGGATTCATACAGCTGGGCCATAATTCATCTTAAATTCTATTTCCCAGTCTTCACTTGTGATGATGTGTACAGTACTTATTTAATTCTAATTTATATGTTCAACAAGTTCTTGCATCTTTACTGTAGAGGTTCACCTCAAATGGAATCAACCAAGAAATGTGGAATTAACATGTTTACTTTCTAAGAACACTGCCATCATGCCACTTGTGGGGATCGAACTCAGTATCCTTTGATCGGAGAGCACGTTACCACTGCACCATAGTATATAATTAAGGGATACTTTATAATAACCATAGAGTGAATTTTTGTTCTCAGTTACGATACGCCATTGACACTAAAACCTGGAGACGAGATTAGGACGGAATGTATTTTCAATTCAGTGTCGAGAACAAAAACAACCTTTTGGGGAGATGGTACTTACGATGAAATGTGCTATGGATTTATAACATATTATCCTAAAGGTAGAAGAGATTATTTTGTATTCTAATATGCCTACGGTATATTTCTATAGTCAATTCGAGTGCATTAATATGATTAAAGCACTCGGAAAAGAAGGCGGAGTTTCGGACAAGGAAGTAGCTCCTTCCGACTTTTCTAATTTACTCCCTCGCAGAAAATAAATTATAGAAATAGAAATAATATCTGTATAAATACATCAGACGCATGAAATAGTTGTGTTTAAGAACCTAAATATTATTTTTGATTGCGTCAAGTAAGCCTTAGAATACCTTCACCTTGTTTTCCTTTAAAAAGGCTAAGAAAATTCAGGATTGACGTCATACAATGTTTTGATCCCGGGAGACAAAACAATGAATGAAAACGTTGACGTCATCACACTGACGTCATTACTCCACGTTAAAACGTTGTACAGTTCAAATTAACGGTACGCATTTATATCGATTGGCTGCTTTGTTAGGTTCTGAATCTGACGTCTTCTGCATAATGTCAGTCAGGTATTTCTTTTTATATTTTATGTATTAGATGATTAACTAAAATAAGTTTGTATAATATAGTTATGTTTGATATCTTGAATGGTTGCCCGAATAGGGGAGTGAATTCCAACAGCTACTATTTATGCTGTTTTACACATTACCGCCGAACTAAAAAAAGGTCCGTAGTAGTTACGATAGTTTTAAAAAAATCGGCTTCTAAGAATCGAAATAATCTATGTCTGAGTAGTGCTTTATCGAAATTAACATTTCCCGTCGGTAATGTGCCTGCGTAATAACTCACTCGGGCTTCGCCCTCGTGAATTATTCCGCCAGGCACATCACCTCCGGGGAATGCTTCAATTTCGATAAAGCACTGCAAGCCAAGATTATTTCTTAATTATTTGAAGACTTTGGATAAACTGTGATGTATACCCGTGTAGGCATACCGTTCTCTGTTCCGCATGTGTGATGCTGTTATAGAAGTTGAATTTCTTCTTCCAGTAGCAATAACATTTACAGTGGCAGCAAATGCTTAGATGATGTTTTCCGTACAGTAAAAAATGTCGCGTACCTTTAACCATTCAGAAATGTGATTTCGACCGAAATCTCGCTGGACGCGAGAGTTTGAAATGTTCAGTATAGAAGAATAGAGTTGCCAGTCCATCTGCACATCGAGGGCTGAAGGCGACACGGTTGGTACTCTATATAATTTCTATATACAATTACAACCGTTTCGCGCTCAACTCTCGATATCTTATGATGTCCTTTTGTTTGCTTCGTGTAGTAGAACATATATGACTAAGATTTGTTTCTAAGCAACAGAGGTCGAAGTCGTAACAGAGTAGATCTTGCATGCAAGTATCTGTAGAGATGTTGAATGTAGGAAACATTGTTTTTTTTTTACGAATGTAGACAGTGACCGTAGCACCTGCGTTGCTTGCCTGTACTAGTACAAAGCCCAAAACAATATCATGTTCAAACAAATATGTCAGTTGGGATAAAAAAAACGTTAGAATAGGCAGCTTATAACTAAAGTAAACACAATTTTATCAAGTGTCTGAGTTATAGGTTGCTGTAGATCAAAACAAGTGTGACCATGTTCCATAGTGACTGTTGAGAGAAAGGTAGGCCCTGTCGAACTAGGGAAAAAATTTACGACTTGCGTCATCCTTTTTCCAGAAAATATCCCACTGGCATTCTGTACAGCCTGGAAGGAGGTAACTGTATGTGCTTTCAACGTCAGTGACGTCATACAAGGCTGTCGTTTCAAAGAGCTTCATGACCTGAGTATACCGAGTATGAAGGCCACCCACAAGCTTGTGATGGAGAACTGCTCACCTCACGTTGGATGCAGGAAGGAATGTTTACCTATTGCTAGGCAACTGAAGCAAAGTTCGTGTTACAGGAAAGGTATAAATCAACGACAATCAATGAATCCCGACTTACCCGTTAAACTCGGCATTTACCGTAGTATTCCAATGCACCTAAAGTAAAGTTTTTGAGACACATTTGACGCACATAGTAAAAGAAGATCTAGGACTACACATGCTCTAAACGTTAAGATTGAGTACCCTTTAGTTTTAATCATGCAAAACAAACCATCGGGGGATTTAAGTTAGATATTTAATGCAAGTTTTGAACAAATATAACTAAATGGAGTGGATAAGTGGTCAAGTGGTAAACGCGCTGGACTTGTAATACAGGGATTGCAAGTTCGATTCCCCGCTCCCACTAAAACCGAGGTCCGATGTGTCGGTGCTGTACGCCGGTCATGTTAAAGAACCAGACGTGTCTCTGGAACGGGACGCGTTCTGTATCTTGCACTATCCCACGAAACCTAAAATAACTTAACTCTTTTGGGGTCATTGGTCATAATGATTATCCGGTACCAACGATAATACTCTAAATAAGAATATATACAATGAATCAAATAAAAATGAGTTCAAGGGGCTTTAAAATAAAGATTTAATTAATGAAATTAAATATGCTACACGTTTCATACAATTCAAATAAAATTCAACAAAAATGTTTACATATCATTTAATTTTCAAATTACGACTAAAACGCCAGTGGTGTTGATATTTAATGTCGTTCTCCGTCTTACATCTTATCTATAATAAAGTAGATCTGTATAACTGTATAGTTTTGCCTTGTTTACAGCAGTATATTTCAATATTTTGAAGGTACGGTGAATGATTGGGCGCGAATGAATATCGAGAAAGAATCACCAGACGTCCTTGCAATGATGAAGTTCTATGCTGCACTTGATTCATGTGACAGAGAGCTGGAATTAGAGAAGGCGCCGACGGTCCCAGACAAGTGTCCGTCGGTTATAAAAATTGAGACATCGAGCAAAATCGGCTTGCATGCTACAAACTTTGCGCTGGTCGCTGCGACCATTTGCTCATTGTTTTGGCTATTGTATGTTCATTGAGAAGTGTTAAAAACAATCCAGCATTGTTTTTGCCTGTGCTTAAAAGGTATAGGATGTTGTAATTGTGACGTCGATGGGAACGTTTTTGAGTAAGAGGGTCGAAAAGAAATGTTAAATTTTACAAACATTCTTCACCAGATCGTGTTGGCTAATTAATGTTTTACAGCAAATAGAACATGCTAATATATTCTGACTTTTGACTACCTTCGGCAACTAAAGAGTTTATGGTCCTTATGTGATTGCAAATAAAGGAAACAGCGTGTGTTACTATTATTTACCAAATACATGTAGTATATATACATTTAGGACTCGTTATTCAGTTAATATAGGTATAAAGACACTAAAACTATGACTTTATATTATTTTGCTCTTTTACATTGTAACTTCATTTATTGTTCGTTATAATATATATATATAGTTTGCTTATATTACACTTTACATATTTTTTATACATTTACAACCTTACCTTATATGTATTACTGTATTAACAGCCAGAACTTGAATATACTTTTTGAGTGTAGATATAATAACCTCTTAGTTATTTTTAATAAAACCGTTTTATGACACCAGTTTTGCTTTTATTATACCCAGATATTCAATTTAGTTTATACTGTTTTGTTTCAGTTCGACTGATGAAAATTAAATCACTGTTTGACATCACTCATTTTGTTTTAATCACCCCTTCTGAATGAATGACTCTCGATACATCAACTATCTTGTATTAATTACTCTCGAGACATCATCTATCTTGTATTAATTACTCTTGAGACATCATCTATCTTGTATTAATGACTCTCGAGACATCATCTACCTTGTACTAACGACTCTTGAGACATCATCTATCTTGTATTAATGACTCTTGAGACATCATCTATCTTGTATTAATTACTCTTGAGACATCAACTATCTTGTATTAATGACTCTCGAGACATCATCTATCTTGTATTAATGACTCTCGAGACATCATCTATCTTCTATTAATGACTCTCGAGACATCATCTATCTTGTATTACTGACTCTTGAGACATCATCTACCTTGTACTAATGACTCTTGAGACATCATCTATCTTGTATTAATTACTCTTGAGGCATCATCTAACTTGTATTAATGACTCTCGAGACATCAACTATCTTGTATTAATGACTCTCGAGACATCATCTATCTTGTATTAATGACTCTCGAGACATCATCTATCTTGTATTAATGACTCTCGAGACATCATCTATCTTGTATTACTGACTCTTGAGACATCATCTACCTTGTACTAATGACTCTTGATACATCATCTATCTTGTATTAATGACTCTTGAGACATCATCTACCTTGTACTAATGACTCTTGAGACATCATCTATCTTGTATTAATTACTCTTGAGACATCATCTACCTTGTACTAATGACTCTTGAGACATCATCTATCTTGTATTAATTACTCTTGAGACATCATCTACCTTGTACTAATGACTCTTGAGACATCATCTATCTTGTATTAATGACTCTTGAGACATCATCTACCTTGTACTAATGACTCTTGAGACATCATCTACCTTGTACTAATGACTCTTGAGACATCATCTACCTTGTACTAATGACTCTTGAGACATCATCCATCTTCTATTAATGACTCTTGAGACATCATCTACCTTGTACTAATGACTCTTGAGACATCATCTACCTTGTACTAATGACTCTTGAGACATCAGCTATCTTGTATTAATAACTCTTGAGACATCATCTACCTTGTACTAATGACTCTCGAGACATCATCTACCTTGAACTAATGACTCTTGAGACATCATCTATCTTGTATTAATTACTCTTGAGACATCATCTATCTTGTATTAATGACTCTTGAGATAACATCTACCTTGTACTAATGACTCTTGAGATAACATCTCTCTTGTATTAATGACTTTCGAGACATCATCTATCTTGTATTAATGACTCTTGAGATAACATCTACCTTGTACTAATGACTCTTGAGATAACATCTCTCTTGTATTAATTACTCTTGAGACATCATATATCTTGTACTAATGACTCTTGAGACATCATATATCTTGTTTAAATGACTCTTGAGACATCATCTATCTTGTACTAATGACTCTTGAAACATCATCTATCTTGTTTTAATGACTCTCGAGACATCATCTACCTTGTACTAATTACTCTTGAGACATCATCTATCTTGTATTAATTACTCTTGAGACATCATCTATCTTGTATTAATGACTCTTGAGATAACATCTACCTTGTACTAATGACTCTTGAGATATCATCTCTCTTGTACTAATGACTTTCGAGACATCATCTATCTTCTATTAATGACTCTTGAGACATCATCTACCTTGTACTAACGACTCTCGAGACATCATCTACCTTGTACTAATGACTCTTGAGACATCATCTATCTTGTAGTAATTACTCTTGAGACATCATCTACCTTCTACTAATGACTCTCGAGACATCATCTACCTTGTACTAATGACTCTTGAGACATCATCTATCTTGTATTAATGACTCTTGAGACATCATCTATCTTGTATTAATGACTCTTGAGATAACATCTACCTTGTATTAATGACTCTTGAGATAACATCTCTCTTGTATTAATGACTTTCGAGACATCATCTATCTTGTATTAATGACTCTTGAGATAACATCTACCTTGTACTAATGACTCTTGAGACATCATCTATCTTGTACTTATGACTCTTGAGACATCATCTATCTTGTTTTAATGACTCTCGAGACATCATCTACCTTGTAGTAATTACTCTTGAGACATCATCTATCTTGTATTAATGACTCTCGAGACATCATCTACCTTGTACTAACGACTCTTGAGACATCATCTATCTTGTATTAATGACTCTTGAGACATCATCTATCTTGTATTAATTACTCTTGAGACATCAACTATCTTGTATTAATGACTCTCGAGACATCATCTATCTTGTATTAATGACTCTCGAGACATCATCTATCTTCTATTAATGACTCTCGAGACATCATCTATCTTGTATTACTGACTCTTGAGACATCATCTACCTTGTACTAATGACTCTTGAGACATCATCTATCTTGTATTAATTACTCTTGAGGCATCATCTAACTTGTATTAATGACTCTCGAGACATCAACTATCTTGTATTAATGACTCTCGAGACATCATCTATCTTGTATTAATGACTCTCGAGACATCATCTATCTTGTATTAATGACTCTCGAGACATCATCTATCTTGTATTACTGACTCTTGAGACATCATCTACCTTGTACTAATGACTCTTGATACATCATCTATCTTGTATTAATGACTCTTGAGACATCATCTACCTTGTACTAATGACTCTTGAGACATCATCTATCTTGTATTAATTACTCTTGAGACATCATCTACCTTGTACTAATGACTCTTGAGACATCATCTATCTTGTATTAATTACTCTTGAGACATCATCTACCTTGTACTAATGACTCTTGAGACATCATCTATCTTGTATTAATGACTCTTGAGACATCATCTACCTTGTACTAATGACTCTTGAGACATCATCTACCTTGTACTAATGACTCTTGAGACATCATCTACCTTGTACTAATGACTCTTGAGACATCATCCATCTTCTATTAATGACTCTTGAGACATCATCTACCTTGTACTAATGACTCTTGAGACATCATCTACCTTGTACTAATGACTCTTGAGACATCAGCTATCTTGTATTAATAACTCTTGAGACATCATCTACCTTGTACTAATGACTCTCGAGACATCATCTACCTTGAACTAATGACTCTTGAGACATCATCTATCTTGTATTAATTACTCTTGAGACATCATCTATCTTGTATTAATGACTCTTGAGATAACATCTACTTTGTACTAATGACTCTTGAGATAACATCTCTCTTGTATTAATGACTTTCGAGACATCATCTATCTTGTATTAATGACTCTTGAGATAACATCTACCTTGTACTAATGACTCTTGAGATAACATCTCTCTTGTATTAATTACTCTTGAGACATCATATATCTTGTACTAATGACTCTTGAGACATCATATATCTTGTTTAAATGACTCTTGAGACATCATCTATCTTGTACTAATGACTCTTGAAACATCATCTATCTTGTTTTAATGACTCTCGAGACATCATCTACCTTGTACTAATTACTCTTGAGACATCATCTATCTTGTATTAATTACTCTTGAGACATCATCTATCTTGTATTAATGACTCTTGAGATAACATCTACCTTGTACTAATGACTCTTGAGATATCATCTCTCTTGTACTAATGACTTTCGAGACATCATCTATCTTCTATTAATGACTCTTGAGACATCATCTACCTTGTACTAACGACTCTCGAGACATCATCTACCTTGTACTAATGACTCTTGAGACATCATCTATCTTGTAGTAATTACTCTTGAGACATCATCTACCTTCTACTAATGACTCTCGAGACATCATCTACCTTGTACTAATGACTCTTGAGACATCATCTATCTTGTATTAATGACTCTTGAGACATCATCTATCTTGTATTAATGACTCTTGAGATAACATCTACCTTGTATTAATGACTCTTGAGATAACATCTCTCTTGTATTAATGACTTTCGAGACATCATCTATCTTGTATTAATGACTCTTGAGATAACATCTACCTTGTACTAATGACTCTTGAGACATCATCTATCTTGTACTTATGACTCTTGAGACATCATCTATCTTGTTTTAATGACTCTCGAGACATCATCTACCTTGTAGTAATGACTCTTGAGACATCATCTATCTTGTATTAATGACTCTTGAGATAACATCTACCTTGTACTAATGACTCTTGAGATAACATCTCTCTTGTACTAATGACTTTCGAGACATCATCTATCTTGTATTAATGACTCTTGAGACATCATCTACCTTGTATTACTGACTCTTGAGACATCATCTACCTTGTACTAATGACTCTTGAGACATCATCTACCTTGTACTAATGACTCTCGAGACATCATCTACCTTGTACTAATGACTCTTGAGATAACATCTATCTTGTATTAATGACTCTTGAAACATCATCTATCTTGTATTAGTGACTCTTGAGACATCATCTACCTTGTACTAATGACTCTTGAGACATCATCTATCTTGTATTAATTACTCTTGAGACATCATCTATCTTGTACTAATGACTCTTGAGACATCATCTATCTTGTATTAATGACTCTTGAGATAACATCTCTCTTGTATTAATGACTCTTGAGACATCATCTATCTTGTACTAATGACTCTTGAGACATCATCTACCTTGTATTAATGACTCTTGAGTCATCATCTATCTTGTACTAATGACTCTTGAGACATCATCTCTCTTGTATTAATGACTCTTGAGACATCATCTATCTTGTACTAATGACTCTTGAGATAACATCTCTCTTGTATTAATGACTCTTGAGACATCATCTATCTTGTACTAATGACTCTTGAGACATCATCTATCTTGTATTAATTACTCTTGAGACATCATCTACCTTGTACTAATGACTCTTGAGACATCATCTACCTTGTACTAATGACTCTTGAGACATCATCTATCTTGTATTAATTACTCTCGAGACATCATCTACCTTGTACTAATGACTCTTGAGACATCATCTATCTTGTATTAATTACTCTTGAGACATCATCTACCTTGTACTAATGACTCTTGAGATAACATCTCTCTTGTATTAATGACTCTTGAGACATCATATATCTTGTTTTAATGACTCTTGAGACATCATCTATCTTGTATTAATTACTCTTGAGACATCATCTACCTTGTACTAATGACTCTCGAGACATCATCTACCTTGTACTAATGACTCTTGAGACATCATCTATCTTGTATTGATTACTCTTGAGACATGATCTATCTTGTATTAATGACTCTCGAGACATCATCTATCTTGTATTAATTACTCTTGAGACATCATCTATCTTGTATTAATGACTCTCGAGACATCATCTACCTTGTACTAATGACTCTTGAGACATCATCTATCTTGTACTAATGACTCTTGAGATAACATCTCTCTTGTATTAATTACTCTTGAGACATCATCTATCTTGTATTAATTACTCTTGAGACATCATCTATCTTGTATTAATGACTCTCGAGACATCATCTACCTTGTACTAATGACTCTTGAGACATCATCTATCTTGTATTAATGACTCTCGAGACATCATCTATCTTGTATTAATGACTCTTGAGATAACATCTACCTTGTACTAATGACTCTTGAGACATCATCTATCTTGTATTAATGACTCTCGAGATATCATCTATCTTGTATTAATTACTCTTGAGACATCATCTATCTTGTATTAATGACTCTCGAGACATCATCTACCTTGTACTAATGACTCTTGAGACATCATCTATATTGTATTAATTACTCTCGAGACATCATCCACCTTGTACTAATGACTCTTGAGACATCATCTATCTTGTATTAATTACTCTCGAGACATCATCTACCTTGTACTAATGACTCTTGAGACATCATCTATCTTGTATTAATTACTCTTGAGACATCATCTATCTTGTATTAATGACTCTTGAGACATCATCTACCTTGTACTAATGACTCTTGAGACATCATCTATCTTGTATTAATATTCTCGAGACATCATCTACCTTGTACTAATGACTCTTGAGACATCATCTATCTTGTATTAATTACTCTTGAGACATCATCTATCTTGTATTAATGACTCTTGAGACATCATCTACCTTGTATTAATGACTCTTGAGACATCATCTACCTTGTACTAATGACTCTTGAGATAACATCTCTCTTGTATTAATTACTCTTGAGACATCATCTACCTTGTATTAATGACTCTCGAGACATCATCTACCTTGTACTAATGACTCTTGAGACATCATCTACCTTGTATTAATGACTCTTGAGATAACATCTCTCTTGTATTAATGACTCTTGAGACATCATCTATCTTGTACTAATGACTCTTGAGACATCATCTACCTTGTATTAATGACTCTTGAGACATCATCTATCTTGTACTAATGACTCTTGAGACATCATCTCTCTTGTATTAATGACTCTTGAGACATCATCTATCTTGTACTAATGACTCTTGAGATAACATCTCTCTTGTATTAATGACTCTTGAGACATCATCTATCTTGTACTAATGACTCTTGAGACATCATCTATCTTGTATTAATTACTCTTGAGACATCATCTACCTTGTACTAATGACTCTTGAGACATCATCTACCTTGTACTAATGACTCTTGAGACATCATCTATCTTGTATTAATTACTCTCGAGACATCATCTACCTTGTACTAATGACTCTTGAGACATCATCTATCTTGTATTAATTACTCTTGAGACATCATCTACCTTGTACTAATGACTCTTGAGATAACATCTCTCTTGTATTAATGACTCTTGAGACATCATATATCTTGTTTTAATGACTCTTGAGACATCATCTATCTTGTATTAATTACTCTTGAGACATCATCTACCTTGTACTAATGACTCTCGAGACATCATCTACCTTGTACTAATGACTCTTGAGACATCATCTATCTTGTATTAATTACTCTTGAGACATGATCTATCTTGTATTAATGACTATTGAGACATCATCTATCTTGTATTAATTACTCTCGATACATCAACTATCTTGTATTAATGACTCTCGATACATCATCTATCTTGTATTAATTACTCTTGAGACATCATCTATCTTGTATTAATGACTTTCGAGACATCATCTATCTTGTATTAATGACTCTCGATACATCAACTATCTTGTATTAATGACTCTCGAGACATCATCTATCTTCTATTAATGACTCTTGAGACATCATCTACCTTGTACTAATGACTCTTGAGACATCATCTATCTTGTATTAATGACTCTCGAGACATCATCTATCTTGTATTAATGACTCTCGAGACATCATCTATCTTGTATTAATGACTCTCGAGACATCATCCATCTTGTATTAATTACTCTCGAGATACATCTATCTTGTATTAATGACTCTCGAGACATCATCTATCTTGTATTACTGACGCTCGAGACATCATGTATCGTGTATTAATGACTCTCGAGACATCATCTATCTTGTATTACTGACGCTCGAGACATCATCTATCTTGTTTTAATGACTCTCGAGACATCATATATCTTGTATTAATGACTCTCGAAACATCATCTATCTTGATGTACGTGAAGTTGGCAGTAGCAGTAGCTGGCAGTAGCAGTAGCAAAATCGTAAAGTTGGCAGTAGCAGTAGCTGGCAGTAGCAGTAGCAAAATCGTGAAGTTGGCAGTAGCAGTAGTTGGCTGTAGCAATAGCAAAAACGTGAAGTTGGCAGTAGCAGTAGCTGGCAGTAGCAGTAGCAAAATCGTGAAGTTGGCAGTAGCAGTAGTTAGCAGTAGCAGTAGCAAAATCGTGAAGTTGACAGTAGCAGTAGTTAGCAGTAGCAGTAACAGTAGCAAAATCGTGAAGTTGGCAGTAGCAGTAGCTGGCAGTAACAGTAGCAAAATCGTGAAGTTGGCAGTAACAGTAGCTGGCAGTAGCAGTAGCAAAAACGTGAAGTTGGCAGTAGCAGTAGCTGGCAGTAGCAGTAGCAAAATCGTGAAGTTGGCAGTAGCAGTAGCTGGCAGTAGCAGTAGCAAAAACGTAAAGTTGGCAGTAGCAGTAGCTGGCAGTAGCAGCAGGAAAAACGTGAAGTTGGCAGTATCAGTAGCTGGCAGTAGCAAAAACATGAAGTTGGCAGTAGCAGTAGTTGGCAGTAACAGTAGCAAACCATAACTCAAGAATGCTTGGGCCTAGGACATTTTTTTTCGATGGGGGAGTGGGGAGGGGGGGTCAAGGTCACTGTTACTAAAAATATATTTTTTTTTTCGAATTTTATTTTTTGATCATTAAATTGTTTCAAGAAAAAAAAAATTTTTTAGGTCAAGGGTACGGTTACTTAAAATAGATCTTTTTTTTTCAATATTTTTTTTTTTAGTTTTAATATGTTTTTAACATAGTCTTTATCGATCTTCTTAACTTTTATCTATAATAATCATGCATATAATAATATTTTAACAAATGTCACAAACAACGCGTCGTTAACGACTGTGAGCAGTAAAACATAGACATAGACATGTACTGTAAATGAGTCCAGGGAGATAGTGATACGGTGTTGCCTACAGTGACTGAACATCTTACTTATAATGGTTTTGTTGCTATGAGATCAAACTTGCTGTGCTTGCACACTATAAAACAAATAACTGGGATACACCTAGCCCAAATTCAAGGCGCAAACTAGTCTACTTGACGTCGTGTTGTTCCGCATGCTCTATTAGTTCGTTTCATTTGAATTCGTAACTTTATGCATTTATAAATTTCGTGCTTGCTACGGTTACGGACTTGATCTTGATTATAAATATGGGAGAAGATGTGTAGAAGGCCGGAAAGCTCAGTCGGTTGAACGTTGCCCGAGTTCATGTCCCGGTCATGTTGTACATTTTTCTCGCCGTGTAACATTTGGCGCCGTGCCATTTTTTATCATGTTAGTCAGGTGGTACTCACTGTATTTCAGCGTGGTCGGGAAGAATGAACAGGGTTCATTAAGGACCACAATGAAATAAGGGAGAATCACTTTTCCCTTTTTTGTGTTATCCTTGGTATTGATGTGCATATCATGGTTTATAAACTTGTGTATACATACATCTAATTATCTGTATATGTATGCATCATGTTTGTTTTAACCATGTTTGTACATCTGTGATATACTAAAATAAATCTATCTATCTATCAGGGAAGACGATGCGTAAGCGACCGGAGTGCTCAGTCGGTAAAGCATGTGCCATGTAAGCTAGTCCCGAGTTCGAATCTCTGTCATGCTGCACATCCTTTTTCACCCTTTGGCATATTTGGTGCCAAACATTGGACCGTGACGATATTGTAAGGTTAGTGTCCGACACCTGCAATTGCTTTATTTGAAGATACACATTGCAATTCAATCAGGTATTTGAACATGGTGGGGGAGAATGTCAAGGTTACGGATTTGATTATAAATAGGAGAGTTGTGTTGGCGGTCGGATAGCTCAATCAGTACAGCATTCGTCCTATAAGCGAAGGGTCCCGGGTTTGAGTCCCTGTCATTCCTTTCACGGTGTGACACAAAACTAGCTATCTATTGTGCATGTTCAATTCAAATGCTCTTGTATGTCACTTGTATCAATAAACGACTTTCCAATGTAAGAAATATTTAGACTACTATCAATACAAAAAAGATCAAGACGATCTTAAATCGGTTTTGAATTTGGCGTCGAGTTTGGTTTCTAAAACAAAGACTAATCAAAAGCTAAGACCTGGGTGCAGCCCCGCTAAATGTATCACCACTTGTCGCTAAAAATAAAAAATACAATTATTTGTTTTAATGAACATTTCATAATTTGACTGATAGGGCATTTTATGCGATTGTCCCAAAACACGATGTTCCGTTAGTGCCACACGATGCGAAGACATGATGGAACGATGCGAAAACACGATATGATATCGCGTCTTCGCATCGTGTTAATGTCAATTCGCATCGTCCTACCGTGTTATTGTCCCTTGTAACACCGGATACAGTTCCTTTCGGATACAGCTCCCGGATGAAATGACAGAAGTCTGGGTACGTGGTGATGTGTCTTTTGGCCAAAATGAAAGGAAGAAGCTTGGCCGTTCCGAAAACTCAAGTCAAGCCGAGTTCGAAAGCTTGGGTCCATCTGTCCGACCATCTGTATGTTGTCCTACCACCCTGTATGTTGTCTTATCAGTCCGTCAGTCGGGCCTTATACCCTGGTGTGAATGTGCTTCATTAAGTCAACAATTTATTTATGAAATGAAGTATAAAACCACTTAAACTGCCGCCTTATGTGCTACAGTCATATGAGAAAAAAGTAGGTTTGTTGAAAGAAAATAATTCTTCAATACCAGCAAGAAAGAAAATAATTCTTTAATACCAACACAAAAAGTCATTAAACCTCAAAGTTTCGTTCGTCCGACTGTCCAACACGGACGGACAAAAAGACAGATATCCCAGGGCTAAAGTACTGCATCCTGAATAGCGGGATGGATCCTTATTTTTCTATAATAAATTCCGTGTCGGGTATTTATAAGCGAATGATACGCCTTAAATACACGTCTATGTTGCATTGGGTCAATGGGAGCTCTATTCGAAAAAAGGTACAAATACACTGAATACAGCTCCCATTTCGTAAGGGGAGCTGTATTCGTTAATGCGCACCGAATACAGCTCTCCGGGGAGCTGTATACGTTAATGCGCACCGAATACAGCTAACCGGGGAGCTGTATTCGAAAGGAGCTGTATCCGGTGTTAGTTCCTTCGTATCACCTTATCATATTTTCGCCTTTATGTCTGACATGCTTGTCACGTATCGCGACGCTCATATTCACTTTAGAAAACTAATGATATACGGTTTCCGTTCATAATTCGGTATTTGGAATAAGATATGAACATTAATTGATACATATGTATGTGTAGATAATTGTATACTACATGTACAACCATGCAGGGTAAGACCTTTAAGCATTAGACATTTTTTTTTAGAAAATGTATTTTATGACCGCATATCGAATGTTTTCATGTTGTATTTGCCCCCATTTTTTGCTATATTTCTTTATGATACATGTTCGTGAATGTCTGTCTCATAGCTACAATTTAAAACCACTGTCTGAATATTAGGACAAGGAAATGAGGTCACGATGGACGTTAGACCTTTTAATATATGAGCAATTTTCTGTATTTTCCTTAAAGTTAACTTCTTACTGTGAACTGAGTTACTAAGATATTGCTGTTGTTGTTGGAGTTTTCGCCCGTTCTAACCGTATTTTGGCCATTTTAACAAGCGGGCAGTTTACATAACCATTTGTTATCCGTAAGAAGCTTTCAACTTTCTCACATAAAGAGACATGGTCGGTAGCAGGGCTCGAACCCATGGCCCTCAATCTATAGATTAAGATATGTTATAAAATTTTATTTTATCATTCGCTGCAATGTATAAGAAACGAAACAGGTAAAATATATCGGGCAATATTGTTCATTCATGATAATATACATAATCTACAATAAGAAATCTTTTTAAGGCCTTGGTGTTTGTAAAACTGACATATATTTCAGACACAGCTGCATTGCATCATTTTTCGCCCAATTCGAAAGAAAAATACCCCACCTTGTTACGAGTAGGAAGTTAGCCACGCAGCCCTGTGAAGTTAGCCCCGTACCCCCTAATTTTCCCCGAAACTCCGTGAAGTTAGCCTAATGGCACATAGTTTCCCAACGACCCGTGAAGTTAGCCCTGTAGCATCTAGTTCCCCCGCAGTCCCTTGAAGTTTGCCCCGTACATGTAGCATCAAATTCCGCGAAGTCCCGTGAAGTTAGCCGTGCGATACCTAGTTTCCCCACAGCCGCGTAAAGTAAGACCTGTACTCTTAGTTTCTCCGCAGTTTCATGAAGTTCGCCCCGTATCCGATAGTGTTTCTTAGTTTCCTCGCAGCCCCGCGAACGAAGCCCTGTGTTCAATGCGGACCATGGTAACACCACTTCCATAGGTAATAGTATCCCCTCATCCACTGACGTAAAACTAGTATCAACGCAGCACCTGAAGCACATAAGCCCTCACAACTCAAGCACATTTAGAACCTACGTACTTATGCCACTGAAATCCTGAATCCACGCGAAATCGTAAAACTGCCTTTCAGACCCCTTGTTACATCCCTATCTTACCTAGAAAAGCAACAAGCCATAGTTCATAGGTATGTGACCTAAAGTGTATCGGCTGTTTACACCGCTTAACAAATTATCCTCAGAGCTCCAAGAACTTAGCCCCAGGTTTCCACATATCAACAAAGGCCCTGGTTACCTCGCTGGCGCCTTGTGGACGAAGTATCTCCCCCAAAATATCCCGGCGCCCCTGGTTACTCATTGTTACGTATCTTCGAAGTCTGATAAATTTCATTTGTATAAACACAATCCTTCCACAGATTCCATGTATGGCCCCGCAGCCAAATGACCTCAACACCGTACCGTTTACAATCAATGCAGCCCTGGTTACATCTGCTTCCTATGTAACAGTACACCTAACGGGCCCAGTCCCGCGTCCTTCAGTTACCATGTAGCCCTGGTAGCACAGCTTCCTAAAGTATGCACCACAGCCCCAATTAATATTACTTCTGGACGTATCAACCACGTGTCGTCAGTTATCACAACCACCTCTTAAGTATCACGTATACTTATAATTAGGTCTGCATCCGTGGTCTACTAGTTACTGTCTTAAAACCGCTGTAACCTATCAGAAATTGAGACTCATAGGTTCGAGCCCTGCTTCCAACCATGGCTCTTCATGTGAAAGAGTTGCCAGATTCTTCGGGAGGATAGGGGTACAGTACTATTTTTCCCAGGAACGACGGTTAGGTACTGAGTAAATTGCCCGCGAGGGTGACCCAAAGACGTGTAAAATTATAAGAGCAGGACACGGGGCTGAGTCCTCAGGGATGTGATGATACCTACAGAAACGGTGTTACCAAGGCTGCATTAATATTAGAGGACTGAGTTCATGTGAATACGAGGACACAAAGGTGCGGACAGATACTTATGGCTGTGTTAATGCAAGCTAAATATGAATCGGGGATTCCCGCTAAATTGAATGAAGGGTGGATTCGCTGTCTACTTGTAATCCATGGAACTAGTTATCCAAAACGCTCAGGTTCTATCTCCCGCTTCTTCAAGAACACAACTAGCTGTCGTTTATGTTGAAACCTTGAACCAATTTGTCCATTTGTCGTATCTGTACACCGGGCATATAAAAAACCATGATGTCTCTGAAACTGCTTCTGTTATATCATTTATATATATATATATATATATCGCTAATTAAATAAGTAAATAAATATGTTACTTCTTTAAAGGGTCATTGCCTTCAGCAATTTCAGGAACTACCGATAAAACTCTGTTTCTACTGAATTTGAGTTTTTCTTTACTGTTTGACAGAAATTTATTAAATGCGAGATGGAATTGTTGCCCATGGGAGACTCTGACGATTTTTTAGATTTCACCTCTGACAGAAGATAAAATAATCAAAGTAATCTGAATGTCCGTAAATATTCGTTCAGTATACTTGCTTAGCTATTGTGATTTTCATTTAACAACTAAGCAGCGGTACAAACACCATTTTGTTCGATTTCTTTCAACTGTATTTTCAACAACAACAACAACAACAACAACAACAAAAACTAGGTGACTGAATGTACATGTACATGTACTAATTATTTTCACAGGAACCTAACTGACTCAGAAAAAAATGGCTGATGACGTGTACCGTGCTTTTGTTGCTGTTACATTTGTACATTTAGTGCTATGTAACCTTGCGACAGAACATTGTAAATGAAAAGTGCACTATTCCGCTAGATGATTTCAGTCAAAATATAAATTTTATTTTAAACGAAGAACATTTTTTCAACGCATAAAATAAACCTTCAACAAGAGTTGTTTGTAAAACACGTATGTCCCCCTTGGTGCAAAAGTTGTTCTATGTAAGAACAGCTTTTAAAGTAAAGTCACTGTGAAATTCGTGAAAAACGGCGTCTCTAGAAATTGTAGAATTCAAACAAAAAATTCTAAAAAGAAAATGAAACAATCATCTCCGTAGAACAATATGAGAATTTAACATTGACTTTGACTCTAATTACAAAACGTCACCTTGACTGTTTCATGTGTGTTTTTGTGAAAAGACACTTGCTTAAAACAATTTAAAGAATTAAACGAAAAAATCGCAAAAAAAACACTATTTTTAATAAGTGAACTTGACCTCCTAAAAATTGTTTTTGCTTTCAACAATTTAAAACTAAAAAAAAAATCGAAAAAAAAACTATTTTTAGTAACTGTGACCTTGATCTTGACCCCCTAAATTTTTTTTGGCAAAAAAAAAATAAAAATTAAAACGCAAAAAATATTGAAAAAATCTATTTTTAGCAACAGTGACCTTGACCTTGACCTAAAAAAAATTTTTTTTTGCTTGAAACAATTTTATGATTTAAAAATAAAATTCGAAAAAAATCTATTTTTAGTAACAGTGACCTTGACCGCCACCATCTCCATCGAAAAAAATCCTAGGCCCAAGCGTTCTAGAGTTTTTATTTGCTACTTCTACTGCCTACTACTTCACGTTTTTGCTACTGCTACAGCTAGCTACTGCTACTGCCAACTTCCCGTTTTTGCTACTGCTACTGCTACTGCCAACTTCACGTTTTTGCTACTGCTACTGCCAGCTACTGCTACTGCCAACTTCACGTTTTTGCTACTGCTACTGCCAGCTACTGCTACTGCCAACTTCACGTTTTTGCTACTGTTACTGCCAGCTACTGCTACTGCCAACTTCACGTTCTTGCGTCTGCTACTGCTAGCTACTGCTACTGCCAACTTCACGATTTTGCTACTGTTACTGCCAACTACTGCTACTGTCAACTTCACGATTTTGCTACTGCTACTGCTAACTACTGCTACTGCCAACTTCACGTTTTTGCTACTGCTACTGCCAGCTACTGCCAACTGCCAACTTCACGTTTTTGCTACTGCTACTGCCAGCTACTGCTACTGTCAACTTCACGTTTTTGCTACTGCTACTGCCAGCTACTGCTTCTGCCAACTTCACGTTTTTGCTACTGCTACTGCCAGCTACTGCTACTGCCAACTTCACGTTCTTGATACTGCTACTGCGAACTACAGCTACTGCCAACTTCACGTTTTTGCTACTGCTACTGCCAGCTACTGCTACTGCCAACTTCACGTTTTTGCTACTGCTACTGCTAACTACTGCTACTGCCAACTTCACGATTTTGCTACTGCTACTGCCAGCTACTGCTACTGCCAACTTCACGATTTTGCTACTGGTACTGCTAACTACTGCTACTGCCAACTTCACGATTTTGCTACTGCTACTGCCAGCTACTGCTACTGCCAACTTCACGTTTTTGCTACTGCTACTGCCAGCTACTGCTACTGCCAACTTCACGTTTTTGCTACTGCTACTGCCAGCTACTGCTACTGCCAACTTCCTACTCATTCTATATTGTATAAATGACTCTCGATACATCATCTATCTTGTATTAATGACTCTCGAGACATCATCTATCTTGTATTACTGACGCTCGAGACATCATCTATCTTGTATTAATGACTCTCGAGACATCATCTATCTTGTATTAATGACTCTCGAAACATCATCTATCTTGTATAAATGACTCTCGATACAGCATCTATTTTGTATTAATGACTCTCGAGACATCATCTATCATGTATCAATGACTCTCGAGACATCATCTATCTTGTATTACTGACGCTCGAGACAACATCTATCTTGTTTTAATGACTCTCGAGACATTATCTATCTTGTATTAATGACTCTCGATACATCATCTATCTTGTATTAATGACTCTCGAGACATCATCTATCTTGTATTAATGACTCTCGAGACATCATCTATCTTGTATTAATGACTCTCGAGACTTCATCTTTCTTGTATTAATGACTCTCGAGACTTCATCTATCTTGTATTAATGACTCTAGAGACATCATCTATCTTGTATTAATTACTCTCGAGACATCATCTATCTTGTATAAATGACTCTCGATACAGCATCTATTTTGTATTAATGACTATCGAGACATCATCTATCTTGTATTAATGACTCTCGAGACATCATCTATTTTGTATTAATGACTCTCGCATTTTTTATTAGTGACTCTCGAAACATCATATATCTTGTAATTATGACTCTCGAGACAAGTCCCTTCTTGTATTAGAGACTCTCGAGACATCAACGATCTTGTATTTATGACCTAGGAACATCATCTTTCTTATATAAATGACTCCCGAGACATCATCTGTCTTGTATTAATGAGTCTCGAGAAATAACCCATCTTGTATTAATGACCCTCGAGACATCATCCATCTTAAATGAATGACTCTCGGGACATCGTGTTTCTTCTTTTTGTTACTCTCGAGACATTATCTATCTTATTTTTATGACTCTCGAGACATAATATTACTTGTATTTATGATAATCGTGACATTAACTATCTTGTATTAATTACTCTCGAGACATCATCTGTCTTGTATTACTGACTCTCGAGACACCAATTTGGTTATAATGACATTCGAAACATCAACCTTCTTGTATCAATGAATCTCTAGACATGACCCTCTTGTATAAATGACTCTCGAGACATCATCTATCTTGTATTAATGACTCTCGAGACATCATCTTTCTTGTATTTATGACTCTCGAGACATCATTTATCTTGTATAGATGACTCTCGAGACATCACACATCTTGTATTAATGACTCTCAACACATCATTCATCTTCTATCAATGACTCTCGAGACATCATTTATCTTGTATTAATGACTCTCGAGACAACATCTGTCTTGTTTTAATGACTCTCGAGACATTATCTATCTTGTATTAATGACTCTCGAGACATCATCTATTTTGTATTAATGACTCTCGAGACATCATCTATCTTGTATTAATGACTCTCGAGACATCATCTATCTTGTATTAATGACTCTCGAGACTTCATCTTTCTTGTATTAATGACTCTCGAGACTTCATCTATCTTGTATTAATGACTCTTGAGACATCATCTATCTTGTATTAATGACTCTCGAGACATCATCTATTTTGTATTAATGACTCTCGAGACATCATCTATCCTGTATTAATGACTCTCGAGACATCATCTATCTTGTATTAATGACTCTCGCATCTTTTATTAGTGACTCTCGAAACATCATATATCTTGTAATTATGACTCTCGAGACAAGTCCCTTCTTGTATAAGAGACTCTCGAGACATCAACGATCTTGTATTTATGACCTAGGAACATCATCTTTCTTATATAAATGACTCCCGAGACATCATCTGTCTTGTATTAATGAGTCTCGAGAAATAACCCATCTTGTATTAATGACCCTCGAGACATCATCCATCTTAAATGAATGACTCTCGAGACATCGTGTTTCTTCTTTTTGTTACTCTCGAGACATTATCTATCTTATTTTTATGACTCTCGAGACATAATATTACTTGTATTTATGATAATCGTGACATTAACTATCTTGTATTAATTACTCTGGAGACATCATCTGTCTTGTATTACTGACTCTCGAGACACCAATTTGGTTATAATGACATTCGAAACATCAACCTTCTTGTATCAATGAATCTCTTGACATGACCCTCTTGTATAAATGACTCTCGAGACATCATCTATCTTGTATTAATGACTCTCGAGACATCATCTTTCTTGTATTCATGACTCTCGAGACATCATTTATCTTGTATAGATGACTCTCGAGACATCACACATCTTGTATTAATGACTCTCAACACATCATTCATCTTCTATCAATGACTCTCGAGACATCATTTATCTTGTATTAATGACTCTCGAAACATCATCCATCTTTGATGAATGATTCTCGAGACATCAAATATCTTGTATTTATGACTTTCGAGACATCATCTATCTTGTATTTATGACTCCCGAGACATCACCAATCTTGTATAAATGACTCTAGACACATCATCTATCTTGTATTATTGACTCTCGAGACATCATCTTTCTTGAATTTATGACTCTCGAGACATCACACATCTTGTATTAATGACTCTCGAGACATCTCACATCTTGTATTAATGACTTTCAAGACATCTTCTATCTTGTTATCAATGACTCTCGAGACATCATTCATCTTGTAATAATGACTTTTGAGACATCACGCATCTTGTATAAATGACTCTCAAGACATCACACATATTGTATTAATGACTCTCGACACATCAAATTTCTTGAATTAATGACTCTCGAGACATCACACATCTTGTGTAAATGACTCTCGAGACATCACACATCTTGTTTAAATGACTCTTGAGAAATCATTTATCTTGTTAAACGACTCTTGAGAAATCATTTATCTTGACTTTCGATACAACAAACATCTTTCATCAATGACTTTTGAGACATCACACATCTTGTATTAATGACTCTCGAGACATCACACATCTTGTATTAATGACTCTCGAGACATCACACATCTTTTATTAATCACTCTCGAGACATCACACATCTTTTGTAAATGACTCTCGAGACATCACACATCTTGTTTAAATGACTCTTGAGAAATCATTTATCTTGTTAAACGACTCTTGAGAAATCATTTATCTTGACTTTCGATACAACAAACATCTTTCATCAATGACTTTTGAGACATCACACATCTTGTATTAATGACTCTCGAAACATCACACATCTTGTAATAATGACTCGAGAGACATCACACATCTTGTATTAATGACTCTAGAGACATCAAATATCTTGTATTAATGACTCTCGAGACATCACACATCTTGTATTAATGACTCTCGATACATCACACATCTTGTATTAATGACTCTCGAGACATCATCTATCTTGTTTAAATGACTCTCTGACATCACACATCTTGTATTAATGACTCTCGAGACATCACACATCTTGTATTAATGACTCTCGAGACATCACACATCTTTTATTAATCACTCTCGAGACATCACACATCTTGTATTAATCACTCTGTGACATCACCCATCTTGTATTTTTTCACTCTGGAGACATCACTCTCATTGTATCAGGGTAGTATACGGACCCTAATTGTATTAACCACTCTGGAGACATCATCCATCTTGTATAATTTATATCTAGGCAGCCATTTTCTATTACTCTATGACATCCCCTATCTTGTATTGATCACTCTGGAGACATCACCCATCTTGAAACCAAATGCTTAAGACATTACAATTTCTATCACTGGAAACCATTTTTCACTAGTTGGACTAAGGCATCAGTTGTGCGAGAGGTAAAGAACGAACCACAAGTAGCCCCAGCGGGTATCAAACTCTGATTTTCTTAGTTACTTAGCATTCGTCGTAACCACTATACGATATCACTGCAGCCATTTATGAATTTAGAATTTGATCGGGAAATGCAGGCAAAAATATGTCGGTCAAAAGACTAATTGCTTAGATAAAATCTGACGCCAATTTCCTTATCTTATTTAGCTTTTTACATTTTGTGAGACATTGTTAACAGTAATTACCTCTCTTTAAGGTTATAAGAAGCTCCGAAAATATGTAAATAGACTGCAATTTGATAATTATAGAATTCCAATTCACTGAAACATAGATACACAAAAGGCAAACAAGTTACATTTGTATTTTAAGATTGAATTCCGATTTCAAAAGATAAAAACAACTTAAAATAACAGTGCAATTTTCTCTGTATTTTCGTACAGAGATAAACTATGTAGTTAACAGAAATAAACTGGCCAGTAATTAGAAAGATTTTAACTTTTGAAATGTTAATCCTAATCCTGCTAAATCTTTATACATGTATAGTATTTTCCATATCTTTCAATTTTATCAAAGAGACACGTGTTTAAAGGGATGCCCTGTGAAAATTTGTCGAATATACAGAGACCTGTGCAGATCACGAGGCTGATCATAATCTACACCAGTCACTGCGACTGCCAGCAGGGTAAAGGTTAAGTTTAAAACTCAGTTTTCTGCAGAACACCATCGACTAAAAACTGTCAACAAAAGTCTACCCAGAGTTACCGTTCCTTTCCTATCAGCAAGACTGGCAACCTTTGCTATGCTGCCGTGTTGTCGCTCTGTATTGCCGTACATGAAACTTTTGTGTCGTTGTTCCCTCCTTGCAGTGACGTGTGAATGGTCGCTGTTTCGTGTTGGAGGGATCGCAACACGAGAACACGACAAAAAATGCATTTTCCGCTAGTTCTTGTGGTAGTGTTAACGACAAGGCATGACATAAACCAAATCGATTTGATGAGTTTGAAACCAGACACAATGTATTGTGCCTTTACATCTATGCTCAACAAACTGACTTGGTTTCCAAACAATACACGATCGATACCAGCCATTAACATTAAAGTGTTGTATATATTTACAGAGACTTAACTGGAATTTAAGTTGTGGTCACAAAGTCGAAGGTCCGTATCATGATGGGGGTTATCTAAATATTAGATACGTAGGACGCTGGTCAATGGTATCGTTGCCTTGATGCTGAACTGATCCAGTATGAAGTGGCTTGGATAAATGCCGGTTTATACGGAAGCAATCATTTTATTTAATCTAGAAACGACCTATCAAATTTAGACACTGATATATTTGTGACCTGTGACATGCGACTTTCATTAGTTATGCAAATAATTTCGGGCTTTCTTGTTTACGTTCGAACGTAGAAAATTAATTTACTGTAATTCGCGGAATATTATTGAGTGCCATGTAAATACAAATATACTTACGCTGCATCGTAATATAGCTATTGTGGATAGTAATAGGACAGGGTATTGCGTTTAATTGGTTGTTTTTGTACGTTTCGCACCTGAGACGGTTATGCAGTTATATCCCAATGACCCTAACAATAGTTCCCATTGATATTTAAATGCTAGTGTATGCACATTTATAAGTCGGCGAACTTTTAGTTTAACACGTTTTGTGAAAGAGGATTATCTGAAAACAGGTTGGTTTTATGTGATTATCTATGAAAAATATTTCAGTAGAAAGTTAATGCTTTTGTCGTGGATTATATTAGATCCAATACTGCTTTAAAATGAAAATAAAATTTTATACCTTTTCTCTGCAAAATATGTTTTCGTACGCGCAAAGTCAATTTGAGACAAAAACTGAAGTAGGGGATTTTAATTTAAATCTGAAATAATAAATACTGATTTTACCGTAGACATATTTTCATGTAATTATTTTTGTTGTATCTTTCACTGGTTGGTTCTTATTAATTTGGAAACCACGCTAGCATACAACGTGCTGTAAATGATGAACTTTCTGTCTGTTGAAGAGAAACTAAACCTATTTCTTTTTAAATATCTAATTTTTTACACGTTTGAACTTGAGGGTGGGGGAGGTTGCTAATATATGTTAACTTGCGAGGTACGCGCGCTGTTACTGCAGATAAAATAATACTAATAGGAGAGTCTCGCCCTTTTTTCTCTTTTAAAAGAAAATATGCATAAATCCTTCAATCAAAAAAAATATAAAAAAGTTAAAACTCCGTGTATATCATAACAAGTAAAGCTCGCAAACATTACAACAAATAAGACGTCATTTCACCAAATATTGTCTTGCATAGTTTCAGCGTTTAAACAGTAGTTTAGTCATGTACTGACAGACAGTTAACCTTGCCATGCCAGTATCATACTAACAGGGAACAGTCCACGTCCGTACATAAAATGTTCATCATGTAGCAGGGCTCGAACCTATAACCCAGTTATAACACAGTAAGAGGTGATGTGATTACGAGTCCGTGACCTTGATCACACAGACAGGTGTCCTGTCTATATACATACAGTCATCCCTGATAATACAGACAGTTGACTGGAAGAAGCCTTTATTGACAGGTAGTTTTTATTCAAAGGTATTTCTAGATATGTTAATTAGTACAGAGAGCTCAATATTAGTTTATATTCGCAGAATGGAGTGTTATTCGCAAAATGAAGTGTTATTCTCAGAATGGAGTGTTATCCGGATGTCTTTGCCTGTCTGTTGCATGTCGCCATAACACGGCGTGCCTTCTTTAATGAATTACAAAAATATTTTCATTTGAAACATTCTATACCTTAAAGTAGTTTTGAAAATATAACTGTACCGTTACATAAATTGTATAATCTCATTTTAAAAATTTGGGATCCTTCCTTGATAAAAAAATCCCTGTAATGTAAGGCCAAGGTTATATCAGTCCGTCTCCGCCTGAAGGGGTCATGTGTGTCTCGCATTGCCTGGGGGCATGTGCTACCGAACATATCTCTTTATTTGAAAGTTGGCAGTTTCTTACGTAGGTTGTGTTTCTAGTACTGGTCCTTCCCAGGAGCAACGGCCAGATACTATATGCCTGTTAACATGACTGAATAAAAAAACGGTTGAAAAGAGCGTTCAAATCCGACATAAAAAAAGAAAAACAAAACGAAAGTTTATTTTAGCACTTCAACATGTATTATTTCAAATATATAACTACAAACCCGTAAATGGACAAAGATTCAGATGTTACACGTGTCTCAATCCGCTAAGAGCAGTAAATGAGAGAGGAAGTGATGAAAAAAACTCTCTCTCTCCCTCTCTCTCCCTCTCTCTCTCTCTCTCTCTCTCTCTCTCTCTCTGGCGTTATAATATCTGGAAAGAGTATTCTAGAGCGATTATATAGGGACAAAGATTCCTATTTTTGTAATCGAACTAAAATAAATTCATATGAAAAGCTCTCCTTCAAGTACAAAAAGTTATACAAAATGTGGCCAACTCTGAACCGTTTCCATAATACATGCATTTTGGTATGTTAATTTCTTTAGTCAACATGATATTTATACTTTCAAATCCTATAAATAATATTTTTCTATTGAATTATTTCACTTTTGAAGATTCGGTTAACTTGTTATTGAAAGCATAATTGGTAACAATAAATCCTTTAGACACATAATTGAAATTACAAACACTATTGTAGTACCTGGGTAACAATGATTGCAATTATACCCTCACCTTAACCCTGTGCCTATAATTAAAACCTGTTCTGTTTGTTTACAATTTAACTTGATTTGTCTGTCGGCTAAAATTGCACTTCATAGATACGTCTGTTTAGAGATGTTTTCTAGTATCTAACTCTCCGGCGATCCTTTTAGTAAATGAGATTTGGGATTAACTAAGACGATTTTTGTGTTCACGACACATACACCGATCCAACTGTTTAGCGACGAGCAAATCGAAGGATGTGTTTTAAATTTCTAGTAAACTATTTCCTTAGATACATATACTAGTAGTTAACTACTGTAGTCCATTAATCCTCTTAGTCTATAGGATATTTAGGATTAACTTCAATTGGTGAGTCTAGTGTTCACAACAATACCCCGATCAAACTAAAACACGTACGTAAAGTGACATTTTTTAAAATATTCTTCTTTAATTCTTCCTCAGATGTTTTGGATTTTTGACAGAGTCACTCGCTTGGTTGTTGTTTAACATAAACGTAACTGAACTTATATTTTCATCCAGATTTTGTGACCGATCACTAAGCACCCCGTCGGAACTTCATAGAAATGTTGTATTGCGTTCGATTCAAACATTTAAAGATCTGGAGCCGGGTATAATTCAATCTGTTTATAACATAACATTTTCAATAAAAGAGATGTTGTTTTTGCCCGGGTGCGTGGGGCTCGTTTTGGGGAGGCTGCGTTTTTGGTACGTGGCATTCCCTGTTTGATATTATTTTTGTTTTAATTACTGCATTTGGTTTTTATGCACATCTCAAACAATAGTCTACATGTAATAGCTTTATTCTGACCCCTCTTCATGTAGAGGCCATTTTGCCGCACTGCACTTCAGCGAAAACATTTGATTGATCAATCAGTTATGTAGATAGCTTAATGCCGTAAACGTTACAATAACGTTACATTTTATAGTATAAAATTTGTTAACAGTACCTCCAGCACACAAAATAAATAAAAATTAATTTTTAAAAAGTTAAGTCGAATAATAGAGCCGTATATTCCAATCCGCATCTGTAGCCAGTGATATAACGGTATTTTTTCTTGCATACCGTATATACATGTGTACTTCTTGTAGTAGCGTTTTCGAATGTGTTGTTGCGTAACTGGCTTACTCGATGTGTCTACTCAAAAATCAAAAAGTTATCATCGCGTTTTAAGGTCGTGACAGACCGAATTCTCAACTTGATATCCCTATAGTTGACGGCAGTCTGTATGTTTTAAAACCAACGACCACATCAGTGTGTAATCAAAGGAGCTCGAGGTCGGGATTGTGCTTTTTACAACTTTGTTTTGTCTTTTTACATTTATTTAAGAACCAAACTTACAAAACATGATCTTATTTTACCCGGATTTTAACTTTTATATTTTACCACTGAAATATACTCGGTTATTTTTTCGGTCTACCGGGTATTACCTGACAGCCAGCTCCTATGTTTGTAATGAACGGAAATGCCAGACGAAAAAACATACACCATCATATGTGATTTAAAATTCTAGAAGTATAAAAATGTTTTTCGTTTTAATGTCATATTAATGTACACAATTTAAAAGGTATCACTTTGTCCCAAGAAAGATAAACTCTGTATAAACATGCATAAGGACAGCCAGACTGTAAGTTAGTAAGTAAGTAAGTAAAGACTTAATTTAACGAGGCTACACATTTTGTTTCCCAATCGTCCATGTGGGCCTCAATCACTGTTGCAAAATATATATAGCTCAAAATCCTATATTTGCAGGTATTAAACAACAATTCTAGATGTCATCCCCGGAACTAACCTCTGATGCTGGGAGTGTGGTATCTCCCAGTAGAACAATGTCAAGGTCAAGTTTAGCATCATCATCCAGACACAGCCGTATGCCGTCGTCATTACGTTCAAGTCGGCTCGGTTTGCTGTCTTCACGCAGGTCAAGCAATGTGGACTCGTTGAATTCGAGGCGTTCGAGTAGTCTTGGAAAGAAACCACATATTCGTGGACCAATGAAATATAACAAAGTGATATTAAGTGGTCAAGAGAACAAAAAGACACATGTATCCCCCTTAAATGAAGTGGAAAACGGCACTGAAAAGTCTGTCCCAGAAGGACTAGAAATTCTAATCGACAGATGCAGTGATATTGAAAAGACGGCACTACAAAATATCAAAAAGGTGGAGCAAAACCACGCAGCGGTAACGGCGGAAATACGAAAGTACAGAAAACAGGTAAATAATGTATTAGATATATGGGAGAAAGAAGCTCTGGAACAGGTTAATGATATAATGGAAAGTGATATCGCGCAACTGAATTCCACCATGGACGAAAGTGCAAAACTTATAGATGGAATTCAGGAACTATCAGAAGTAACGGAATATAAAACAAAACTGTTGGAAATAAATGTTATAGAAACTGAAGCCAAGAATACTTACAGAGAATATAAGTTCATAAGTAACGATGATATCTCTAACCTTCTCAAGGCAGAATCAAGGATTGGGGAGATAGAAGTAACCCACGAGGTGGCCGGATTGTATAACAATTTGAATGACTTTGACAACTTTGTGCCAACTTATCTGGACGAAATAAATGTCAAAGCAGAGAGAGATACGTTTGACTGTGATATAACTGGCATGACGATGATTGGTAACCACCGACTCGTTGTTGCAGATATAGATAATAAATCTCTTAAAACTGTAGACACCAAACATAAGAAAGTCACCTCTCAGTTGTTCTTCTCATCCGGTCCCTGGGATCTGACTAAAGTGCACAGAGGACAACTTGCAGTGACTATTCCAAGTGAGAAAATCATTCAATTTGTTTTAACCGCTGGTGGTCTTACGAAGGACAGACATATGAAAGTAAACGGAGAATGCCACGGTATTACTTACCGTCGGGAATGTTTGATAGTATCTTTTCGGTCGCCGGGAAAGGTCCAGATAATGAATCTACAAGGGCGTGTTCTAAAAATCATAAAACAAGATGTTCATCAGAATGAGCTATTTCATTGGCCAGACTATGTTGCCGTAAGCAAAGACGGTAAATCCATTTACGTGTCAGACTGGCATAAAAACGCGGTTACTCGCCTAAGTTGGAAGGGTGAGGTAACTGGGGTTTATAAAGATACTATTGGTACGAAAATGGCGGGCATTGCCGTCGCAAGCGATGACAGTGTGCTAGTCTGTAAAAGAACAAGTCATTCAATAGTCAAACTAAGTCCAGACTGTAAACTGAATGAAATTATCCTCGAAGAGAAACACGGACTGAAATACCCTTGGTCATTGTGTTTCTGTGACGAGGAAAGCAAACTCTACGTTGACAACAACAGAAATAGCAACGCTATTGCAGTCTTTGAACTGCGATAATGAAACAAATGAAATAAAAATGTAATCAAAGACAACATAGAATTAAATATCGTATCTGCCTTCTTTTGTTTATTCACCATCACTAATTTTCCTATTTCTATTAAAGTACCTATGCCGCTGTTAAAATCTTCGTTACACGGTTTTTGAACGTGTCAGAAAACACCAACGATACATAAGTAAAAGAGCTTTATCTCCCATAATCATTAGTTTTGAAGCACTTGAATAAGCAATTTCACAATAAGCGTACAAACGTTTGCTTTAATTAAACGGTGCTGCGCAGTCCATTTATGATAATGAGACAGTGACGTAATAGAAGAGTCCAATATTAGTGTGAAAATCCGTTTGATAATGCAAGGATTAATACCTTTTCTGTACGCATGATGCACCTTTATATTCAATGCTCGTAAAGTTTTGTGTACGCATATATCTGTTACGTCACTGTTGCATTATCCTGAATGAACAGTACAGTGTTACAGGTAAAATTATCATGTTTACACGAACAAGATATCAGAGGTAGTCAGGTGTAAATCATCCTTTCATATTTTATTAGAAAAGGTATATGTACGCACGTATATAGCCTTTTCTTATCATCAAAACCGTGTATCGTAGTGGATAAATCGGCTGCCGAGTCCTGGTCGGGAAGTAGTTTATTATTTTCTTCTGAGTTTGCATTTATATTAGTCTATTCACCATTCTTGACTCAAGATGCAATACAGTCTGTTACACCATATGATTTGGCGAGTTGTTGACGCTATGTAGCGGATGTAAAGACTCAGTTTTGGAAAGATAACGTGGCTAATGAACGCACAGATGCTTGGGGGTCTGGACCTCATCCCATTAGGCCTGACCCTCGCCCCTGCTCACTGCAGTACCTTAAATACATCCTACAACTGTGTGTTAGCTAACCAATTACAAATGCAAGTCCTTATTCTACTTACCTACTGATCACATGTTTATGGTGACAATGTATATAAATACAAGATTTGAAACAAATCGATTGCCTCTATCACATCTCACCTATACTGTTTCTAAAAAAAAGTAACAATTCGAAAACTTTTGGCAATAAAAATGTAAGCCGTGGTTAATTTATAAATCTGCTTTAAAATTTACCACTATATATAGCTACATAGCATTTCCACAAGACAAAATCCCCGCTGTAAACGTAATGGTACCCCGCGCACGCATATACTGCGATGCGGGGAACCTTTTTTTATAACTTCATGTATATACTAAATCTGATTCGTGCGCAAGTGACAGAAGTGTTTTTTCTCGAAATTCTCTTAATTCAACTGTATTCGAAGCAATTTAGAGAGGGATTTTATTCAGGATATTGTTTTGCATCGGAAAAACCGGTTAGTTATTGGCGCTGTGCGGAAGCACAGCGTCAGTATTGAATAGGTTTTAATTTTGTACCATGGGGTTGCATAATCGAATAGGGAGCAGCCAACATTATTATTGTAATTAAAAACTATGTATTATGTTTGAACAAACTCCCTATAATGAATTAATAAAAGTATTAACTGATTACAAACAATACTATACCAGATGCATACGTCTTCGACCGTTAATTCAAAACGTTTGACATATTCATAGGATATTTAATAACTTTTCCACAAACTTGAAGGTTACGGTTTTTTTATTGCTTTGTTCAGGGTCCGTATATGCTTTGACCCTACGGCCAGATTCATCAAAGTTCAGAAAAAACGTCTCGATAGTTGTTTTGCTATCTCTAAACATTTTGAAGTTTAAATACATATGTTGTCAACGTGAATAATTAAGAAAACCCATTTTAATTACTACATACTAAAAGTAAAAGTAGGCATTATAAATAAGACCGTTCACCTAACTATGCGAGACATGGGGTCTCAATGAAAATTATGTAAAGCATCGCTAACAACTGACCAATAGTAAAGACAAAATTAATCACGTGGGTTTCGTCGCGTCGAAAAGCGTCTACTGACCACGAGCTGTAGCCTTGTTTAATGGGCGTCATCGTACCATTATGCGGAAGGTTGTTTTATGATTCGTTCATTTTTTGGTTAAACTGTAGTAAATGTGGTTTTTACTTATTATGATAACATTTACATATAACATAATGTATTTGTTTTTTCCCGTTGATAGGTTGTTTACTGATATTCTAAAATGACTCTGATTCCTTTAAATCATGTTTCAAAAACATGCGCAGCGCCTTTGATGCTTTGCATCAAAATTTGTCTTGTTCCTTATTTACACGAATGCCTTAAATATGCGATTGGAGTTTTCAGTTGTTTCAAATCTTGTATTTATATACGTTCCGTACAACATAGGACAAGTACAGATTGGATGGCGAGTCCATACCCCAAGCATCTGTGAATGAACGTGCTGGAGACCAGTTCATTATTGATTTAAGTGATGAGGAGGCCACTAATACGGCTAGCGAGTGTGAGGACTATTCTGACACAGTTAGCACGTTGGAATTGTTGGAATGAATCAAAATCACGTTATGCTGCACACCAACTATCTAAGCTCTAGGACTTATAGTTTCTGACAAGAAGATTTGTTATAAGTTTTACCATATATTTTTATGTAAAACACGTATGACTTCTTTGAAAGAACGTAATAAAATAGTAATCTATATATTACTTAGTAAAGCTGGTTCATGTAGCAGCCAGTACTCATGTAAAGAATGAGTCTTAGACCGGTCTATATGTACTGGACGTACAATTGCAAGTACAAACGCTCGTTGATTATAGTTGAGGGTGCTGTTAAACACCCCTTACGCCGTTTGTTTTGTTTGTTATATGTGCTTATGGTCCTCAGTCAAGGTATATATGGTACGACCTGTCCCCTTACGCCTCATGCTACCCGTAATATATAAGTAAACTGTTTATGACAATTAAAGGGTGTCTTACAACTCGCAACTCTAATCAATTTCTAAAAAAGAGATTCCAAAATAATTCGATGTAACGCGGACAAAAGGATTAACAAGAAAAACTGTGATACAAAGTATCACAGCGGGCCAACAAACAATAATCCCATGTAAATATTTTGGAAATTGGTGATGATTGATATTGAGGCCCCTGAAGAACTCGAGGAAACCAATCCTGGTTGAACAAGGAAAACCTGACACGACACCACATCTACTGACTGACCTGTAGTATCGAAACTTTACTGTTATCAAATAATATTTATACAGTATGTCCAGGAATGGTGTACAGACCGTTCCTGGTATGTCTCAATTTTTCATTACCATTATCCGTATTAATTTGACATGAATGAAGATTTTTATGATTATTTGCCGTAAAATATTCTTAAATGTTTTAAAGGTTAAAAATGATGATTAAAACAGCAGAAAAATAGTTTAAAAAATGGGTGTCGGTGGGATTCGAACTCGTGGATTCGTAAAAGTACACTTATACAAAAGTATGAGAGCTATCGTCTCTACCAATACACTACGGTAACAAATTACAAGATGTACGGGGGAAAATGGGCTAAGATAATATCATATATATTTAAAAAGGCAATCGAAGAATATTCAGTCGACTGCACTTCGTTTTTATAATGTCAAAGGCTGTATAAGTGGAAAAAAAAACAACAAATTTTCAATTTTTGTCAGCGTAGATTGCGCCTGAAACGTGAACAGCGCTTTTCTCTAATTCTATCGGCGTAAATTGCGCACTCTATGAAACGAACAACTCTTGCTTTTCAAAAAAAAAATTGACTGTCCACAGTTTTCATCTCGGAATTACCTGAATTTTTCAATGAAGAGAGACGCAAATATTCGATCTAGTGTTTAAGTCTCCATGCATCTTTTACTCACCAGGTATTAAATATAGCGGGCCGCAGCAAATGATTGACGGTCACTTTAAATGCCTGATAGCCTGCGGTAAGAAGATCATCTAGTTTTTAAATAAAGACATATCATAGTCATTAATCCTTTGTCCGCGAAGGTGATACGTCGATCGAATTACCTCCCTTTTTGGACATTTATTGCGAGTTGTAAGACACCATTTTATTGTCATAAAAAGCTTACTTATATAGGCTAAACATATTTTATTCCAAAACCGAATATACCTCGAACGAGGTTGGTGGACCAAATAAGCACAATTACAAACAAACAAACTATTCCAAAATATATGGGTGGTGCGGCGGTCGAGTGGTTAACGCTCTGGACTACCAATCCGTAGGTCCCCGGTCTTACCGTATATACCTTACAAGATACAAGAATCTTTATTTAAAGTCGGTCATACATAAGTATACAACATAAGCTTGAAGCTACAAATTAACAAAACAACCTGTTGTAAAAGAAATATGAAGATTGAGCAATTATTAAATACATTCATTTTTAGCAAATGTAACAAAACAACCTGTTGTAACAATGACATTAAACATCATATTTAAAAAAACACCCTGTTGTCGAAATATGAAGATTGAGCAATTATTAAATACATTCATATTTAGCAAAAACACCCTGTTGTAACGCAAATATGAAGATTGAGCAATTATTAAATACATTCATATTTAGCAAAAACACCCTGTTGTAACGCAAATATGAAGATTGAGCAATTATTAAATACATGTACATTCATTTTTAGCAAATGTAACAAAACAACCTGTTGTAACGGAAATATGAAGATTGAGCAATTATTAAATATGTTTAGCAGCAATATGCATAAGAATAGTTGGTCTAAGAAAAGCTCATAAGTGAGCAGTTACATAAAGATAAAAAAACACATACGTTAAAAGCATACGACATAAAACACAGATACAAACTAAAATAAGTACCCCCATTTTTATGGGAAACTAAAAAACTAATCTATTTGGACGTTTAGTAAAACAGCTAAAAATTACAGCACAAACATCTAAATATGTACAAAACACTTTTAAGCACATTGATAAGATGGAAAAGGCTGGGGGAAAGCTGCTGATCCTGAGCTGAGGCCTAAAAACTGCCATAAGAAGAAAGAAATAAGAAACTGATAGCAATATGAGCACAAAAGTGCGACCCCTTAGAAAAACAACTAAACACTTATCCCCTCAAATTAAATTTGTGAAGAACTGATCAGTAGCCTCCTCACAGCTTGTTTTCCTATGGTTTTTAAAAACCTTGAAAAAGGATGTTGGACTTTAAGCACATCTAACAAATATTCCCAAATGCATACAGATTAACAGATACATAATTGTATAAAGAGTAAAAGGATAAGGAAAAAAAGACAATACTGTGTTATTGGATTCTTCTCCTTAACAAGACATTAAATTTACGTTCAATAAAACGTTTTTTTTTTGTGTAATGTTGCGAATCAAATGTTAAATATAAGTAGAAATATTTAGAATGAAATATACAGTATCGAAGGACATATATCGTTGTCACAATATTATGATGAAATTCAAAATTAGAAGAAGAGACAAAACGAGATAAGAAGAAAGATACGTCTCATGCATGAATATGGATTGTGTGAATCGCTTGCTATCACTTATATAACATTGAACCTGGTTGAAAATGAAAGTATTTTATAGGTCCGAGAGGGTTGAATCACCAAAAATGAGTACGAAGGTACTTTGAAGGTATGAAGGCGGTCAAGGAGTATAATACGGATTCTTGAAAAAGATGACACTCGAAGAAGAAATGAAAATTTATTTGTCCACATTATATTACAAAGATACAGGTGGTGATTTAGTGAACTACATTTAGTGCATAACCGAGTATGTAATACTTGAGAAATAGCATACAGGTAATCGATTTCTGTGTCGATTTAAGGGATTCTTAAAAGATTTCTTACTTATATAGGACGGGATGAACATAGTTATTATGACCAACGATTAATGAAAATCCTTCAAAGGCTTCGGGATATTAAGTCATATGACCTTTGCCCAAGAGTGACCTTTGCTTTTTTCATTGTGATGAATTTAACATTTTACACAAATTTGATGAAAAACTTTTAAAGGGTTAAGGGTTTATAGTCAAGTGACCTTTGGCCTTTAAGCGAGACCGTTCGTGACCTTGAACCAAACTTGACTGAGAAATGGATCCGCTCACATTCTCTCCACTAGATAATATTACCCAAAGTTTCAAGAATATCAGTTAAAAGGTTTTGGAAAAATAGCAACATTACATTGACCTTAAATGTGATGTTGACGTTGCGCATGCAGGCTTGGTTTAAACATGGGTATGCATATAGTCTCCATAAGGGGAATATTGATTTTTCCAGGAGATGTAGTCTTTTGACCTTTGACCCTGAATGTTACCTTGACATTTAGCAGGTAATGTATGAGCAACAACTGTATGCATCTAAAAGTAACAGTCCAGTCACAAAATACAAGAGCATAATCTTATATCATGTTTTGAGCCTTAAATGTGACACTGACCTTCAAGGTAGCTTCCCAGGTGTGGTACAAGTCACAAGAAACTCAGATTGCATAGCAAGTACAAGTGACCTCCGAACAGGGTCAATTTGACCCCGGGCGCATGATTTGAACAAATTTGACAGAAGCCCACTAGATAATGCTACATACTGAATTTCTAAGCTTTAGGCCTTATGGTTTTGGAGAAGAAGATTTTTAATGTTTTCCTATATAAGTCTATATGAAAACCAGTGACCCCTGGGTGTGGTCAGTTTTCATCCCAGGGGCATAATTTGCGCAAACTTGATAAAGGTCTACTAGACAATGTTACACACTACATGTATAAGCTCTAGAACTTGTGGTTTTGGAAAAGAAGATTTTTAAAGGTTTTCCTATATAAATCTATGTAAAATCAAGTGACCTCCAGAGCGGGGTCAATTTTGACCCGGGGTCGTGATTTCAACAATCTTGGTAGAGGCAATGCTACATGCCAAATAACTAAGATTTGGCATGGCAGTTTTGGAGAAGAATATTTTTAAGGTTTTCCTACATGAGTCTATGTAAAACAAGTGCCCATCTCCTGATCCGGGTGGGACCAGTATTGAGCCTAAAGGCAATATTTGACCGAACTTGTTAGACGTCCACTAGGAAGTGCTACATACCAAATATTTTAGCTCTAGACTTTGTAGTTTCAGAGAAGATTTTAAAATGTGTTCTAATATAATTCTATGTTAAATAAGTTTTTTTTACCAAAATGGTTGGAGTCGAGATAAATCCAAATGGCGTCAAAGATGGAAGCCATAATTATGAAATAAAACAAGCAAATATACCTTTTTCTTTCACTACTCGTTTGTGTATGCACAGATTGACACCAAATATGTTTTATTTTCACTTCACGTTAGTATTTGTTTACTTTGTAATCATTGTTATTTTAAGTTTTAAATGTCAAGGTCAAGGGTCAAATTTTGTGAAAGTTTGACATTCGGCAAGATATTCACTAATATGAAAACATATCAGCATTAATTATTAACCAAACTTTACTATGTAACTTCTTTAAATAATTAGCACTGTTAGGCACATATATGTTGTTGCCAAATTGTAATCAAAGATGACGTCCAAAAATTCTAATGTCAATAAATGGTCTCAGTGGCGAGAAACCATTACTTCAGAATTTGTACATGCTAAAGTAACTGCCTCTATCATCTGTGACAAGAAGGTGTGGATGTGACGTCGCCACATACAAGCGATCACCACCATCTAGTCTAAACACTGCTCCCACATTGCTGGTGAATTCGGCAATTGCTGACGCCATTTCACATTGCAGTTTTGCATCCTCAAGTATGGTTGAGCCTGTACCACCGCTTGAGATCAGGTGTACATAGTGTCTGAATGTGTTTTCTTTAACATCATTTGTGCTGTTCGTGATCTCTAATGTAAATTTTATCTGCGCGGTTACGAAATAAAAGCCCGGTGACTTTACATATATCGTTCCATCATCGTGAATGTGTTGTAGACCTGATGTTGAATATGACGGGGAATTTGAGTTCCAAAATACTTTCGAAGACGATCCAACAAGAACTGTAAAACATCAATACATATTTTATGCAATGTCATTCCAAATACTAAAATGTGGTGTTCGAATCAAGTGGTCAGTATATGCAATGAGCTATCGCACTATAAAGTATGTGTTGAGTTTATCATATTCATAGTTGGCAACGGTATTACTTTTAAGGTAATGGGCAGTAAGTCAGATATTGGTATCTTATGTTCCGACCAATACCATTGGTATGTTAGATTTAAAGATAAGACATTAAGAAGCCAAAAGCCGTTGGGAATACGAATAGATAACCAAAGTTGATGTAGTGCAAGTGGGTCATAAAGGCACAAGGATTTCATTCAAAGTCTTGGATTTCAAATGAAAAAAGCTAATACAATTAAACGAGACAGCTGAAAACACTCCTATTGAATATACTCTTAATCTTTATAATCCGTTCAAGCAGTGTTCATTATCTAATTAAAAACGATTTGAAGTTCTGACGGGGGGGGGAAAAAAAAAAAGGGGGGGGGGGGGGTTTTTTTCCCCCCCAGGGGGGAAAAAGGGTTTTTTTTTTGGCGATAAAAACGCTGAAAAGAGATGTTATTTCAATTCTAACATGACCAGACTTTACAAAAGGTGAATAAATGTAAAGCGTCATTTTTGACGTCATATAGGCCCGCGCGTTGTATATGGCATAATAAAACATAAGTTTTCTGCTCTTTGTATATATAGACAAATTATAATATCAATTAACCAAGAAAGTTACGCTTTTGTAATCATAAATGTAGCAAAATATTTAAATGTAGCTCTGAAAATAAGGACGGAAACTCTTGTAAATTTACCTGCTTCTTAGAGCAATTAATTTTGATCATGTTTATATATGCATATTTGAAATTGTACTATTTGGTGTTTGGCCGTATTCATCTTATTCATATGTTAAGTGGCCAAAGGCAAGTCCTTGCCGATTTGCTGAATAAAAACTGAACTGAAACTGTAAAAATTGTCAGTTTAATCAGATAGAGACTGATTACCACCAACTTACTATACTTTTCCCACAAGACAGAAGTTTATCCATCTTATGTCAGAAACATCAGTAACTATCGTAAACGGTTTAACTACATTTTGTACCTGGCTTTTTCTCATGCGCAATCCCCACAAGTTTAGCGGTTGGCTGCCTTGTTGCTGTAACGCAGTTATATTCTGTTAGATTAAGTGTTGCCGCTTCTGTTAAAAATAAAATTAAAGTAAAGTAACTATTGATGGAGCTTCAATATGAAAGGTTGATAAGTACATTATTCAATACACATTTTAATTAATGGTAGTTTTCACAAGAAAATATTACAAGAAATAAAAGTTAAAAAAATGGAATTGTCTCAGCTAGGGAAAATTTGAAGATGGCAGTAAATGTTGAAATGCATAATTATTTTGTGTAATTCTGAACACTGTTTACATCATACCTGGATTCGCATCATTGTTGTACTTTTCAGACACAGCCTGAAATAACAAAAAAATAAGACTTCATGTACATAGCTTTGACACTCATATTCGGAACTAAAACAACAAAAGCAACAAAAACGTCACCTAATAATAACGGCACCAGAACTGTTGTAAAAACATCCAGACATAACAGTAAATAAAGTATAGTCAAACCTTTGTTAAAGATTACCTCTGAACACCAGTGTCGTTCATTTTTGGAACAAATAATAGTTTGTGAAGACAACATCTCAAAATCAAATGAATGCATGGTTTTGTTTCCCAGAGCTGAGTGTATTAAGAAGTGCATTGAAACTACTTCTTTGTGGTAAAATGCTTATTAGCACCATTTTGCGACAGTTTCCCAATTTAAGTACATTGTAACTAAATATCTCTGTATACAAGAGATCAAACCATTCAAAGCGCAATGCTTGCTGATGTCTTTAATCATTAAGATGTATGCACACCACATGCATTTCAAAATATTTCATCTTTTTGTAAACGATTACCATGTAATTCTCTAAAAATCTAAATGAAAAATATAATTGCATGAGCCGACTTCATTTGCGAAATGTTGAAAATTACCTGAGATATCAATTTGTCCAGGACTGAACTTGAATTTCCACAACAATTCGTGACATTTTTTGTGATTAGCGTTTTCAACCCAACTGGACAGGTTTCTTCCGCATCTCCAGAAACAAATCGATCCCATCTGTAACACAGTGTTTGTTGTGTCGGTGCCCGTAAATCACTTCTGTCGTGACGCCAGACTATAACAATAGCGATAAGAGTGACCATTTCTACACATGTTATCCCAATCAGACTGACAAAGCTGGTGGTCTTGCACTGTAAAAACGACAAATACGTCACAAGAGCAATACATTTTCATGACTACGGAGCAAAAACATTGTGTATCTTGACATATATTTCATTTATTGAAAATTGTTTTCAGTGCGTGATAGCAAGAGATCAATATAGTTTCAAGTATCTGACTGAAAGATTTTGTGACAGACTAGACTTCATATAAAAAGTACCTATAACAGTTTGTCCTACGTTCCGATCCAATCATAGTCTCTCATTTCATTAAAAAAGCAGGATTATTACGCATATTGACTCTTATCTCACTTCTGTCACTTATTGCTTCACTTTTTGTCAATATGTCTGACGGTGATAACATATGTATGACCCATCCCAGGCCCATCTAATGTTCTGGTATGTCGATAAATGACATTTGTATATAAAAACAGTAAGTTAAATGCGTTTGTCTTGCAGTCGAAATATTGAGACTACCAGTACTCACGATGTTTTAAACCTAATTATAAAACAGAACACATTAGTCTAGTTTCAGACATAGACACTCTGTGGTCACAGGGGTTCTACACATATTCGTGTTCTTTGGTTAGATTATGTATACTATAACTAAATTAGTTTAACAACAAAACTGGAGTGTATATCTCGCCAATAAATGTCCTGTAATTAGAGAACCGTTTAACATTCAATAATTCGTAGGTGGTGGTAGCTATTATCTTATCATTCTTGAAAAGTCCAGCAGTTGGTACTAGGTTCGTCTAATATCACTGCATTAGTAAACATACATATTAACGGAATTATCTGAATTCAATCATTTACATTTTATTATAAACGTCAAACTAATTTCTTTCACTCTTCTGTAAAAACATCTTTTTGCTATTTATTTATTTTACCAAATGTCTCATTTTTGTCACTTGGCGGGTAAAATGGCTGTATATGAATATTATCTTTAGGGTAATTATAAATCGCAGCTTTCCATCGAAATGGAATATCGACTATGAGTTGCAACAAAAACTGTTGTTTACCAATTCATAGCATGCATTTTGCTGATATTTCCGATGGAAATGTTTGTTTAGTGATTTAATGTGATGGACGGACCCGAGTAAATGAAACACTTTTACATGCATTTTTTACCCACTGTTTGAGTTAGATCCCTCGTTATAGTATACATTATCTAACTAAAGAGCATGAAATATGTAACGAACCTCTGTGTCAGTGGTATGTACGACTATCAACCGTAATCTGCTCATTTGTTTCATTCCAGCGATTTGTTATAAACTACAAAATAGATAGAGAACAAATACACAAGGGTATCTGAGATACCGCGTTTTTAACACAGCTAACGCAGGTAGCTAATGTAAAGTTTACGAAACGATACTTCCTTAAGTACTGAATGAAAACATTTAAGTTGTTAAACAAACATAATAATATATAACAATAGAAAAAATGAAAGAATTTTTTTTAATTTAAACTAAAACATACGCGCCAACCCTCAATAACTCATAGGATAAAGTAAATCTAACATGTGCATGAGTTGCGGATAAGGAAATCCCACCCGAGGGTTGAGATACGTGGGAATCTTGTTAAGATTTTTATGAGCACATGCATGTAAATAAAACCTTTGTAAAGTTACAAAAACTACAGTAATTATGGTCGTTATTTTTCCGACAAAATATGTCTCAAAATGCCTAAGAATGTAGCTGTGGTGAGATAGAATCTCAATTGTTTTCGGAGGAGAATGTCCCGAACCCCGCTAGAAATTGTGTGCCTACAAAATGTACTTTTCCCAGCTACGCCCCTGTACTTAGCATGTGTTACATAGTGACGTGAGTCATGAATTACAAGTTATTTGATTAGAACAAAAAGTATAACAAAACCAAACCAAGGATAGTATATATATGCAAACTTCTACCTTTGCTCTTGTATCCGCCATTTTATTTTTTCAGCTTTTCGTTGAGATTGATCCGAAGTTCATGCAGGTATTGTATTGCACTTAAGGTGGCGCACCATTTTCTTCATTTGGTGAAGAGCATATTTTTTCAAGTTTCATTTATTCTTTTAATATCAATCTTTTTTCTCTTGGTTGGGATGCCATTATATTGTAGTATACTTATACTTGTACACTCTTGTTTCGTTTTTACTGTATCAAATACATACTTTGAAAAATATCTGTAAAACAGGAGGGGTAGCTTGCATTAAATCTGTTTAAAAAGTTTCAGTTCTTTTAAATTGCTTGGTAAACAAACACGTTTACCACCAGAGAATGTTTATAGTGGTGTAAACTATGCTCTAGATCCTTTATTTCCACTGATTCTGTCACACAGTCTTTGTTCGTGAACGAGCAAGAAATTATTTCAAAGTATGTCCGTTCTTCATGATTATAATTCACTAATTTTTAGTTGTTTTCTTTACATGATATATTAGTGTTAGTATACTGCAATATTATGGCATCCCAATCAAGTGAAACACATTTGATATTAAAGGAAAACATGCACCCCACCCACTCAGGAAAAAGTGCACTACCTTAATGTACTTCCTGTTTCACATATTTATACATTTATATTTTCATTACGTGGTGCAAAACATAACATTCAATGATTACGGTTAGACATGTGGTATTGGGCGGAGATAGGGTGTCCTTAAATATCAATATTTATTTTTAGCGACAAGCAAGATACCACTAAATGTAGGGTATAGAACAGACTAAATAGTTATAAATTAACCTGTCATACTGTAGGTTCTAGGGTTGCTCTTTAGATCTTTAATACTATATATCTCCGTTTAAGTTCAAATCCTTTACAAAGTACGATTGTTATGCTAGGAATGGCATTTTATTGAGATTAAAAATAAAAATACTTATCAAATTAAAATCAAGTATTATATGTATTGGTTTCCCCAATTTGGGCGGCCGGCCTTATAAATTTGTAGATTGAAACTGGTTCAAGCAGGACTGATACCCGGTAAAAGACGTAATTTTATTTATTTGCATGTAAATGCTTCGGCATCTGGTTAAAATCATTTTTTATGCTTCGGCATCTGGTTAAAATCATTTTTTGGTACCAAGGCACACATGCATTCACTAAGAATATATCCACTTAAACATATGCATGTGTAAATGATACGTTGAAATTAAGCAGTAGCCAGTAATATTCTATTTTGGTGTTGGAAGTATTATTTCAAGATATTACATGTGTCTTCAAAGCTTAAATCGGTCCCGACATCCTGTAACAGTCGATTTTCTTCTTGATAATTTCATCAATACATATCAGGCGCCTGTTTTGTCATACATCAAACGTATGTCATAGTCAGTAACAGGCATTTTCGGTCATGGAAGTATCGTTAAGTTAAGCTTTGTGTCTACAAAGCTTGAAACTGGTCCGACATCCGGTAAAAGGCGATTTGTTTAATTGTTTGTTTCTAAGTACATACATCTGTCATTGTTTCATTGATTCGGCATCTGGTGAAATGCCATTGTTGGTCATAAGTGACCCAGATACACTCATATATGTAATTGATTTACATGAAACTTACCTACTATCAAGTAACACGTTGTTTCTTCTTGATATTTTTATCAAAACATATGCACGTGTCACGCATAAGACACGCCTTAGACCAATACCAGATGTCGTCTAGAAATAATCACATTGAATAGCCGAGTGCGTGCGATATAAATATACATGCAGTTTAGCGACTTTCCTCTGTACAATCTGAGCAGAAACTACACATGACTATAACATGGCCCTTGTGAGGACAATAAATCACAGCTGATAAGCCACATCAGATCTTCTCAGTGCACTGTATGTTTGCTGTTATCCAAATGGAAAGGAATGTATATATTGACTGGGTAATTTTGCATTAGTTCATTTTTAGGCCAAACAGACAATGCTAGTAGGCACCAATTAATCAAAACACTGAAAGTACCGATACGGCAATGTTTTGAACTATTGTCTACGTCTAGGGTCACTTGTTTAACATAGACTTATATAGATCTTCTCATCTGAAACCATAAGTCCCAGCGCTTTGATATTTTGCTTTGTAGCATTGTTTAGTGGTCATCTCTCAAGTTTGTTCAAATCATGTCCCTAGGTCAAAACTGACGTGCCCGGGTGTTATTGGATTTACAGAGAGTTACATGTATATCAGGAAATCTTCAAAAACCTTTTTGTCTGAAACAATAAGGCCCAGAGCTCAGATATTTGCTTTGTAGCATTGTCTAGTTGTCCTCTCTCAAGTTTGTGCAAATCATGCCCCGGGGTCAAAATTGACCCCGCTCGTTGGACCATTTGTTTCACGTAAGAGTTATATAGGGGTCTTCCTGTCAAAACATCACGGCCCAGATCTTAAATATGTTGTTTGTAGCATGGCCTAGTGGTCCTCAACTAAGTTTGTTCAAATTATGCCCCTGGTGTCAAAATGTACCACGCCCTGGTTATCACATGTTTTACTTAGACTATATGAAAAATATTTTGTTGAGAAGGACAGATCCAATTTGACTACACTTCCTACTACTGCGTTAAATCCAGTTTGATAAAAATCCAACAAGGAGTTTTGGAGATTAAGAGTGGACAAGTTTTTCAAATTTTAGGCCCATGTGACCTTGACTTTTTACGCTTTGACCCCAAATTGTTAAATGCAAAACTAGACTTCATACTGATACTTCTCAACAAGTTTGATGAAAATCTAACAAGGGGTTAAGAAGATGAAGAGCGGACAAGATTTTAAGTTTCAGCCCCCTGTGACATTGACCTTTAAATATATGATGCCAAGTTGTAATATGCACATCAGTTCTTAACTTCATACTAAGTATGATGAAAATCAAACAAGGGGTTTAGGAGATGAAGAGCGGACAATAATTGTAAGTTCAAGGTCCCTGTGACCTTGATCTTTGACTTTATTACCCCAACTTGTAATATGTACAACTAGACTTAATTCTGATGCTGCCATAAAATTCTGATAAAAAAGGGATTTAGAGACGAAGAGCGGACAAGATGTTCAAGTTTCAGGCTCCTTTTGCACTGACCCTTTAACTGTATGTCCCCAAAAATAGATTCCATACTGATGATTTCCTGAATGTTGGATGAAAATCCATCAAGGTATTTTGGAGATGAACAGCGGACAAAACATTTTTCAAATTTCAGATCCCTGTGATCTTGGCCTTTGACTATATGACACCGTCTTGTAATATGCACAACTAGACTTCATACTGATGCTTCCCTAAAAGTCTGATGAAGCTCCATAAAGGGGTTTCTGAGATGAGGAGCGGACAAAATTTTCAAGTTTCTTTCCCGTGTGACCTGAACCTTTTGACTTTATGACAACAAATTGTAATATGAACAACTAGACTCCATACTAATGAAAATCGAACAAGGGTTTTGGGAGATGAAAAGCGGACAAGATTTTCATGTTTGAGGCCACTATTACCTTGACCTTTGACTACTAGTATATGACGCCCAATTGTAGTTTGCACAATTATACTTCATACTATTGCTTCCCTGAAAGTTTGATGAAAATCAAAAAATGGGTTTTGGATATGAATAGCGGACAAGGTAATGTTGATAGACGGACATACAGACAGACTGCAAGGGGAAGACAATATGTCTCCCTCTAAAGGGAAAGGCATAATTCTACTCAGTACAAGTGCAACACATGAAGTGCATTCTCGTTTGGCGTGGGTTTGTAAACATAACATATTGAAAACAATGAAAACAAACATCGTTAAAATGAAAAATAATTAGATATCGCTTTCCCATATGAGCTGACGTTTACCGAAATGAATTATAAGTGTATATAATGTTTACTGAAAACCTTCCTAATTTAGGCACAACCACGCCAAAACCTTTTTTTTTTAATGAGTATATCTATAAAGTAATTCATTGTTAACAATATATGTCTCTATGATTATCTTTCAATTGAATATGACAACTGCCTCAAAATATTTGCTGAATTTAAGGCAAAGTTATGAAATATCAATAACGTATGAAACTGAACAGGTCATTTTTTAATAATCTACTAAATGTGCAAACATATCTATACAACAAGAAGAAATAAATCAAATATACAATGTATAAACAATACAAGAGATGAATATGAATGACGTTCCACACTAAAAGACTGCCAAAAACTAAGAAGAATAAACTCTAAGATAAAACATATATAAATATAAAACATTAGCCAACCATAAACACTCCTTATCAGCTCTATTTGTGACATAGTTAGGAAAAGAAAACAATACAAAACCTCAAACTCTTATTTTTTTTGAAATCGAAATACTTAGGAATTAGTGTTTCTTAATTGTAAACTTTTCCTCTGTTATTAACAATAAAATATATAAATAAACTTTTGAGAATGGTTAAGGGTACAGCCCATAAATCACTAACAGAAACTATAACTGCAATATGAAAAGCATACATTGCAGTCCTACTTCCAGTTTCCAAAATACACATGTAACCGTTGATGTGATGTCATTTAAATCTTATAAACTGTTCATTAATTCTTGATTTTCTCTTCTATTTATAGGTCTAACTGTATATTTAAACGATCGTCTGTGATATAACATGAACAGCTGTCACTTATCCTTTGCACAAACAAACACAACACAATTTTGTTAGCTAGTCCTTTTAAAACAATATAAATGTGTTCTTTTTCAAGATTGAAATTCTCCTTGAAGGTCAAGACGAGGTTTAAAGACATGGTTTGCATATATCGGTTTATAAAAAAGCAGTCCAACATTCGAAAGCATAAACTATTTATGTCTAGAGAGTTACATGCAGTAATCTATACAAGGCGGAACACGCGATCACCGCAAATGTTAAAATCCCAAAGAGTATTAAAGGATGATCATGATGTTCTGTATGATAATCAGCAGTTGACCAACGACCGCTCCTACGACTTTAACAAATTGGTAAACATGAAGCATGTGATTTTCCTTAATTATAGGCGTGGCATCAGCTGTTCTTGGAACTCCTGGTTCAACCATTCGCTTCAGGAATTCAAGTGCTGTTCTTTCTACGTCTGGATTATCGTACCCAACACTGTCTGTCAGACTAATCCATCTGAGTATGCGTGACTCTAAGGCGCCACTGAAGCTAAATTCTTCTGCAATGCTATCCTCGATGCTTTGGAAGTCTTTGTGGCTAACTGCGTTTTCTTCACTTATTCCTTGAAGATTTGGTTCACAGGAATCTTGGACAAGATCATACCTTGTGATGACAACATAAACGTCACACTGATCTGGAATGAATGGCTTTGTGTGTGCGTTAAACAATCCTCATTACATTTAACAAAATTTCTTACCCGTCTTTTTAAATTTTGGCCTTCTCACCCTGGTAGCCAATCTTCATTACTTTCCAAAATGTGTATAATGAACTTGATACAAAAGTATATCCTGACAAATAGTACCATTTTCACAATCAAAATAGGTATTTTCAACCATACCGTTTCGCATGAGTGATTTTACGCAATTTTATAAATGAAAATGGTACCAATCACTAGGATAATTCAGTTATTAGATACTTTTGAAGAAATCATGAAGATTGGTCATCAGGATGAGGAAATATTTACGTTTAAAAAATGACCGATTAAATTTTTTTTGAGTGTACATTAATGAAATAACATCCGTTCCAGCGGTGTTAGTCGTTTAATAAACAATAATTTTGAGTAATGATACGCAGTAATTAGCCACGAAGGCCGAAGGCCTGAGTGGTTTATAACTGCGCATCAGTACGACAAATTATTGTTTATTAGACGATAACAACGCTGAAAAGGATGTTATTTCGATTCTAACATGACCAGATATTACAAAAGGTGAATAAATGCAAAGCTTTATTTTCTACGCGAACGCTCATTTAACGTCATGCGGCGCAATATGACGTCATGTTTACAGCATATCGGTTCCCGCGTTGTTTATGGTTTAATATAACATAATTTTTCTACACTTTGTATATAGAGACATAATCGTCAGTCATGTTAGAATGTAGTTTTAAAAGTGTTGGCTAATCATAATTATTAGAAGTTTTAAAAATAAAAGTGAATTAACAATATGCTTACACATGTTGAAAGCACATGAAACTATGTTAAACACAAGAAAAATATATCGTATTAAATCTATCATATTTTGTAAACACATAGGGAAATAATAAAAAATATATATTACCGTAAAGCACAATCAAGTGTAAATGACTGAATGTAATCGTATCGTTAAACTTTTATCATTATGCTCTTTTACCTTTTAAGAAATATATCATAAACTTTGTAAAATAAAGTAAAAGGATAATGCTGGGCATTGCAACTAATCTAAATTAACACATACATGTAGTTAAGACAGTAAACACATTTTTACATTTTCTTATTAATGTTTTCCTGTCGTAGACTTTCAAAATTTCTTTTAGACAATCAATGAGGTTCTTCGGGACCAGCTCTGTACATGCTACCAGGAAGGCAATTTTCGACATTTTCCATAAAGGATTCGGGCCTTCCAATATGTTCTTCAGACGCCCAATTCCATATTTTTGCTGTAACTCCTCTAAGGCTTCAAAAGTTGTTCCAGGACGAATATAACCTTAACAAAAATAATACAGTTTTTGTAAAAACGAAATGTCAGTTAAAATGCTCGAATATGATTAATCATTATAGACTGTCATAACTAGACACATTTTGTTAAATGAGGGATGTTTTGCAATGATATGTCTTTACAAGCTATCACGGACATATATACACATGTGTATATAGGTCCGTGAAGCTTTAAAGCAATCGTGAAAAAGATAATAAATTTCCATTTATATTATTATCTGAACAGTTGTTTTAATGCAGTTTGTCTAGCAATTCGACATCTGATAAAAGTAATTGAATATATTAATATATTGAACCCTAAACATCAAACAAATACTTCCTGAACAGATGAATTGATGCTAAGTTCAAGTTTATTCATAGTCATGGCTTATTACAAGCATGTGATTAACAAAAATATTTCAACAAAACATTAGATATAACAGCAAGTCACAACATATGACTTATGTAAGCATAATGGTAATGTAATGCTGTATTATTTAGAGTGACTACAATATGAACACGCAGACAGCTAGAGTATGAGCAAATTTATACCTCCCTGATATTAAAAGTATTTGTAACTTTGACACTTCCCAAAATATCCCAATGTCAAATACATTCACCAATATACCAAATTCAACCCCTTTTGAAAGACAAAGTTTGTAATCTTACCAATTATACATATAGATTAGTGATGTATGATGTGCAATACTCCCAATACAGTAAAAGAAAAGTAAAGTACAGTTTACAAGATACAATATATAATATGTCTTGGTCATTTCAGCAAGTTAACACGTGAAGCCTACGTCAAATGGTTAATATTTCCAATCTATCAGCTAAATGACTTGCCTCCGATTAGAAGCTCGAGGAGTTCACGATGTTTTGGCGAATTTTCGTCTCCAAGTCCTGCACAGTCCCATATATGGGGCAACTTTGGTACCACTGCCGCCATCTTGTTTCTTCTGTACTCGTCAGACATACGATATAATGACGCCCCGCAGTTGTCGTACCTGCGAAAAGTGAATTCAACTTTTAAAGCAATCCAGAGGTATTAAGAAGATATGTAATAAGTCTTCGCTTTAACATTATTATTCAAAGTTTTAAAACTATTTCACAAAGTTTTTTGAGAAGTAGGTTTCGTATATGACATTTTGCAATAAAATATCCTACCAATTATCAACAAGGCCTACAACCATAACAACTACTACTAAGCATCGTGCTTCGTTTTCATTCATTTGTTTACATAATTATGATTCAACGGTGTTTCCATAAATGAATAGATTTACTTATCTTCTATACAATACAATAGAGATGTAACGATTTTTACTGTTTAAGATGCGAAGACTATTAAAGTACCTTGAAATTTAATTATACACTATAAATACAGAATGAGATTATTCGTAAGTGTTTAATATATAAGATGCGTTTAAAATGTTTCAGACGAGAATTATCATTATATAGAGACAAATGCTGCCAAAGTGCATTACAACTACTTTGTGTCCACTCGTCACCAATTCTGTGAGTTTGTGGACAGATAACTTGCACAAGATTGATGTTATCAAGCTATACAATACTTCTGTAACTAGAAAGCTGATATATAAGGAATATTAAACCTGCCTTATCAGATCTAATGTGACCGATTTTCCGTTCCCTGTGCCTTGAGTAGCTATTTTATAGTATCTTCCTGTAATGGCTTTGTGGACTGTATTGATCAAGGAGCTTTTCCCTGAACCAACTGTACCAAGGAGCAAAATATCTGACGGGGTCTTGCAGTCTGGAGACTTGAGGATCTCAATTATTTCATTCAGTAAAGGTTCCTGCTCATCATGAATTGTCATCTTTATTTTCTCTGAAAACAGAAAACTTCAACAGATTATGTAACAAGTATTAGATAAAGTACTGTTTGCGAGAATAATAATTTTATTTCTAGGAAGCGTCGCCTCCGAGAAATGACGATATTATTTTATTAAACAGTTTATCTGATTTGTATAATGGCAGGTTGATTGACAGTTCTCATGCCCTACAATATCCGGCGTGTAACGTAACAAAATGGATCTCTTTGTTTGGTCGCGACCTCAAACTCTTTTACTGTAGCTGATTGTTTGTAGGTCTGCTTCAATTTTTTTTAAAGATCTGGGTGATTTTCTTCAACAGTTACAAGTAACATTTTTATAATCAAGCATAGGATTTGTTGGGATTCTATGTTTTACGAACACCGCCGCTCAAAAAAGTTCATTGTTTTAAAAACAAATGTGATTTTGGGTTTTTTTCTATTTCCGCCGATGAAACATATAAATAAACAGAGGACATTGCTACAGTACAGCTTTTAAAATGTATTATGAAAAAGAATCACTTCCGAGAAATCAAGCGATGTAAACAATCACTAAAAAACATTTTACTTTCTTAACTCCAAACAGGTTTTTAAAACTGTTTTAACTAGGCTAAAATGACAGATAAAAATATGTCACGTTCACATATTCCATATCTGATGCTCAGGCCATACGCGCGGATAAGATCAAAGGTATCAAAACGGTAGCATAGTGCAAATTTCGGCAAAAACCAAAGCTGTGAAATTTTCAATGAATGTTTCAGATATTGACACGGTTATGTATTGTATTGGCCAAAGGCATTTTTGTGCTGAATTTGCCAAATAAATGAATTGAATTGAATTGGTAATGTGTGTACTTGTTTGCTTTTGAGGGTGATGGGAAAGGGTGTTCTGTACAAATCATGTACCGGATCATGTGTTTTTATTTCTAGTTTGTTGTTTGACCGGCCGATGGAGACTTTTCCAAAGTATTCTTGTAAACGAAAAAGCAGTATATCTAGACAATAAAACAAATCTGAAAAGTGTACCTTTTTTCAGACAGATCATGTTCTCTATTGCAGATAGATCACAGTTTAAGCTCCACCCCGTACACATTTCAAATTATCAGAATACAGTATAGTGTTTTCCTATAGATATATGCAGTAGCCATGATACAGTGCTGTACTTTTTTTCAGATAGATCATGTTCTCTATTGCAGATAGATCACAGTTTAAGCTCCGCCCTCATACACAGTTCAATAATTATCAGAAGTACAGTACAGTGTTTTCCTATAGATATATGCAGAAGACTTGATATAATGTACAAAATGATATCTCACAAGACTCCATTTACATTTTAAGCGCATCCTGTTTCTTCTGTATTTCATTCTGCGGAGAACATAACTAGATCTGATCACTTATCAAAATCGCACATGCATGGAAGCTATGCTTCTTCACTCAGAATGGTCAAGCCTCCCAGTGATGACTTTGAACTTGCTGTGGTAGATAATTAAAGTATTGAAATACTAATGGAAAATGATTTCGAGAGATGTCAGCTTGCAAAAACGCGATATTTAAGCAGTTTAAAAACCCACACTTCTCTAGTTAAAATCAAGTTTAATTTCATTCAATATTTAGGTAAAATTAATTGCATACAGAAGTTTCAAAACTGTTTCGTCATTTTAAATACATTTACCTTCAATATTCGTTTTTATACTGTAAGTACTGAGTGTACTTGTCGTTCACATATGATTTAATGAAATAAATTCCAATACTAATGTATCCTGACCCTACATCAGATCAATGTCTAAATATAGACCGACTTAGAAAATTCTGTTTTCAATTTTTAGTACATGACCTTTTAGCTGTTTTTCCGAAAATAAGAACATAATATCTGTATCTAGAGCGGACATTTTCAGCTCGTTAATACACAAGTGCGCACAAAGGAACTATTTATTTATGTACAATAATGAGTTTTGTTTATTTAATTATTTTATATTAGTTTGAAAATATTGTCAAAACTATTGTTTTACATCAAAGTGATTGTACATGAAAAGAGTCTAGGGAATATTGTACTTAAATGTCATCGCTCTATATTGATCAGCGTATGAAAAACTTCCAATGGTTGTTGTAGGTGACAATCCAATTATGGTTCAAAGACTATCGAAGGAAATCACCTTCCAAAAATAACTTACTGATAGAATAATGATAGATTGGTGTTCTATTTATTCCAAAACAACGTTGACGTGTAACTGTCTTATGTTCATGTCGTTTCTTTACGAGAAAATGTCGTCAGAAAGCGTATCATTGAACAAATACTGAGCTATATAAGTAACATAATTATACTACTGATTTTATAAGTAAGGTTAAAAATATTTTTGTACATTAAATGGTCAGCTTCACCACTATGAAATCTTTCTTAGCAATATAAATGCTACGAGTAATTGCAACATCCAAAGTATCCATGGACCTTTCATATCCATAGACCTTTCATATCTATGGTATAGTAGAACGAACCAACGTCGCTCAGTGGTAGCGCGTTCGCCTCAGGATCGGAGGGTCTCGGTTTGGATCACCACCAGTGCCATGGCGGTAGATACAAATGTGGTCTTTGTTTGCAGGTGGTATTCATTCACAGGTGTTTCTACTATGAATGAACAGTGCACTATGGTGTCCCTTCTGATCTTTAACACTGGTTTGAATAAAAGCTGGCGGACATAGATTATGGCCCAATTCGGTCAAAAACAAGGAGAAAAGGTTTAATACAGCAAATATTGATAAAAATCAATAAACTCTGTTGTAAAATGATAAAAGTATACTTAGCATGTTAAATCACATTCAAGACTTATGACCTTTTGTGCTAAGGTATATGATACATTTCAGTTACATCCTTAAAGCAATATTAAGTAAAACAGTTACGAATTTTTAACCGCACTAAGAATATCAAAAAATAAACAAGAATTGAAATAGCGTCTGCTTCCGTTGTCGAGTGGTTAGAATCTCCGACTTGAAATCAAGGTAAATTCTCATAGATTTAGATTCATAGGTTCGATCCTTTTATGGATTTTGTTCGAAGATGTATTAGTCTATATTTTGTTAACTTATGCTTATCCATAGTTCAGACCCATAATAGTGAATATTGATTTTATCAATAAGTGGACGGTAATCAGACTTCTAAAAATATCTATGTCATTCCTATAAAAATTAAAAAAGTGTTGAGGTTCGGTCGTCTCCTTGCCTAACACCCTAAATAAATAAATACATTACTATAAACCTATCCATGGTATTAGTATAGCCCCTGATGACAACAGTTTCAACTTTGAAATAAACTTTAATGCATTGATGACTTAAATACAACAAAATGCAAACTTTAATGTCATTCTCAAAAAAATTACCAAAATGTTTCTGGAGCTTGTGTTTTCTTAATTCACTGCTGTTTTTGTTCACTTTTCCACATTGATTACAACGGTACCTCTCTGTTTCTATCGATAAATAACTAAAATAAAGTAAACAAACACTGTTTAACATGTTCAAACGTATTTAAGGTAGTGGATGTGTAATGAGTACTTCCTGTTTCAGGATCATTTGGAATACTTTGGATTTTATAGCTGTGCCTGTTTTGTACTGTGGCGCAGTGGTTAGAGCGTCTGCTTTGAGATCAAGAGGTCCCGAGTTCAATCCCCGAAGGAGCCCAATTTTGTTTTCGTTATTTTTTCTTTTTTAGTTATCAAGTTGAATAACATGAAAGATTATGCCATTTTACAAGATTTGAAAACTGTATATTAATTTTCCTTGATTTTATCAAGATGGACAGTTACTTGAAAATATAAATATTGGCGGTGCTCAGTTTTAAAAGTTGAATATCTCAAAAAATAGATGGTAAACCATTTTCATTTTTTCTTATATTTCAATTCATTTACTACTTATAAAAGTTTTATAATCAATAGTGATGGCCCTACTCCGAATCTTTTGCGTGTATATGTACATGTGTGATATGTCTCGTGGCAAAATTAGGCAAATTATTTACCTTAGTTTTTGGCATTATTGCATATTTTTTGTTACAGATGTTAAGCTTGTAGAATTATTATACATGTTTTGTAATTCTACATTGCTTTTAATACTTTTTGGAACATAGAAAAAAATAAATGTAAATAAATACTTGCAAACATACCTATTTTAGCTTTTATTGTACTTTCTAATATGGTCAGTATTTCTTATGTGGGGGTAGGGCAACAAAAAACGAAATTAATTTTTAATTAAACAGTGAAATGTCTTTAAATTTGCACACTAGTCGGGTAACAGATGTAGATTATATAGATATTAAGTTTAATGTATTTTGGAAGAGTGTCCATTAGACCCCCACTACCTTAAGTTTTGGTGTGCATGTACGAGCTGCTAAGAGCGCAACCATAATCTCCTACATAAACCACAACACTACAAATCTAATACTAATACTAGTTTACCTTATTGTTCATTCATATAAACATAAAGTGATTATCTTAAGTAACTGAGGCGTAAATACATTCACCCACCTTTTTGACACAGAATCATCCGCCATCTTTTTTTTATGGACCGGTTCAGTTTTACTCATTGACGACGCAAGCTACCGACAGTTGAGGTTATCTTCGCACTTCTGAAATGAGCAATATTTAACAGTTTGAAAAACGATTCACCACTTATTAATTTATTAAAAACAATAAACATTATTTCATTAACTTTTACAATATGGTATTAATATTCTTACCTCGGATACTCTTTCGGTAAATTATATTCACAACATTTATGATCAATATGGTTTTAAAATTCATAATTATTTAGACGAAAATCTTTAGAATCAATAATAAGAACGCTGGTTTTAAGTTTCATATTTATTTAGACGACACTCTTTAGAATCAACAATAAGAACGCATTATTCTATTCTAATGTCATGCTGTCAATACGTTATACAGATAATTTCAATGAAATCTGACCTCTTCAAGGTGTAACCGTTTTGTAAGTGTAATGTTAAAATGAATCAAATCAGTCGCACAATGCGTACATACCATTCCATTATCGATTAATTGACCGCCGCCATATTGCCAGTCACGTGACTGTCCGCCATTAAACATCTGCAAGTCTGCGAGTCTGCAGATCTCACTACTAGCGAAATAAAAAAAAAACATAACAACTGATTAATAGACGTGTATATCTACAAAATGGACACCGTATTGGTATGTATATTTATGTAGAACAAAGTTTCTGAACTGCACAGTAAATTTAAACTCTTAATCGACAGGTAAAGCTGCATAAAAACCGATACTGTCGTGTGTAAATGAAATAAACATTAAACCTCCTAATAAATTACAAAGATAGAAAAATAGACACAATGTACACAAGACTCAAACTTAAAAGTAGCTATTTGAAAGGGGACCGATATAAAGACGACAAAAACTGTCAGCAATGTAACGAAATAGAAAACTTTAGCCATCTTATGTTTCACTGCCCACTTTATTCTGAAGAAAGGAAAATATTTGAAACAGAACTTTTAAAATTAGAATTAGTAGCCATTACGGAAAAAACTCTAAAAAGTAGCTTAGTATACTTTATTATACATGTATTACGTTAAAATTAAGGAGCTTCCGGTACAGAAAGGTCAAGGACACTAAACCCCCACCTCAGGTGAATCATATCGGCAAAACACATATCTAATTACTGATTTCATATACCTCCGGAAAACAGAAAAGTTTATAGTAAAATACTTTAGAACTAGATAATGGTTACCCAACACCCTAGCTATAATTATTAAACACGATTTAGAAAAGATCTGAACTGAAAATTGTAAAGATTGAAAAAGTTAGACAACTTTGTTACAGATACTTTATCCCGCGATTTTCCAAAATTTTCGGGCATAAAAAACAATTTATAACTGATACAAGACAATGACAGTATAAAGTTCGACCAAATTATATTTAGAATCACAAGCGCCAAAGATATAACACCAAAAACCGTAGGAAAAAAGCTTTACTTAAACAAAATCGGCAAAAAATCCTTTTTTTCTATATAAATATATAAAAAAACATATAAAAGTACTATATATTTACAACAAACTACATATGTACAACTTGGCATGTGACGGAAGCTCAGTGGATTAGATAGTTATTAGTCAATTCATAGAAATATATGAAATTAACAAATTTTTACTTTTCAGCGGTTCTAGTGTCTGAGTAAAAAATTTGATACCTACGTAGGAAAAAATAGTGTCTGTGGCAACACACCACTATAACCCACGCATATACAAACCCCTGGTGATTACAAAAAAAAAACATACAACTAATAAATGTCCAAAATAATCACCAGGACAATGACTGGAAAACGTAGAAAATAGAAATAATCACAATTAAGGACTGCTTAAACAAGAAAACGCATACTTAATGCCAATATAGAGTCATAACTAACCAAAAACAGTGATTGATCCTATAACTAGATTCCCCAGACATTGCAGAAAATGCATAAAACACTAATTATTTCCAAAATGGAACCAGTAATCTACTGTCAAATAACAGCCGGATCCAAAAAGCCAAACGCGCACCTGTTATAACTCCATCCGGTTCGTGCGCACTAAAAATCGCAGTAGGTCACCCAAAACCAACAAGTAGGTCTGGTCAAGTAGTACGAACAGCAATGTTAATCTTAAAAAGCACATCTAACATTCGCAATTGTATTTTCGGAACATTTAAGATGTGAAATATAAGAATAAAACTACATTAAGAACAATCTTACTCAGGCACGAAAAACCCAATCACACACAACAACGACGATGTGAAAAGTACTGGTTAGTCACCAGGATCAGGAATAGTAGTTCACCAGCATCTGTCCGAGGACCGAATCGCCTATCATGCAGATCATGATCTACATGATTCAAATAATTGCATTAATGACTGTGCTTTTTCAACAGTAGTAGACCGAACTGGCGGCCATTAGCACCCTGCTGAATGGCTAATCATTTTTGTCTCTCCTGGCTCCATTGGTTAATTTACTTTCCGATTTTTTGCTTCAAGCTCCGGTTGTAAACAACCAACTAGTACAAGTCTCTTTATAATTTTCTAATGTACATCATTATAATTAAAGAATTAAAGTTAACCTCTACGGTTGCTGGCTTATTTGGCTTTTAAGGGGTTTTTATATTTTCAAAATTTCAGAGTAGGAACATAAGTCAAACTTTCATGCATACTTTTAACTTGTTAAAATAAGTAAAACCATCGTTCGGACAACATTTTATTCTCTCATTCAGGACAATTTAAATTTTTATCATCACAAAATGCTAAGCCAAATAAAAATAGGACACGCTTTATTAAAGGGGATTTTTACTTTACAAAACAAACACATATAACATCTAGTATCAAAATTTTCTAAAAACTGTTAGGCTACCACGATCCAGACATACAAACTAGGTCAATCACACTTAGATCTCATTGGTCGCCGTGATTGGCCTTCTCTTTGGTAAGCAATCAAATTCAACCTTTGGCTATACTAGCTGGAAATTGCAGTCAGGTAAATTTCTCCTATTTCTGGCTTCAAAATTTAGTTTTTTAGGCATGACGGGAGACATGCCAGGGTCTCATCCAGATATCAAGCTAACATAAATGCTCTTTTGGACGGACCTTGATAAAATTCTCATCAAATCAAATCAAAAAAGTAAATGAAATTATACATGTAGTGATGTAATACACAAACTGAAATGTTGTGCTTTCTTAAATAACTGGGACAGGATTGATTTAATGGGGCCGTCACACCATGACGTTCTGGTCAGCGTTCTATGACGTTTGAGGAAACGTTGGTAGTCGCCCATGGTCGCTGGGATAGCGCCAGAAGAGCGTTGTGTGAACGCTAGTGAACGTCGGTGATCGCCGGTAATCGGCGGAGAACGCTGGTCCGGAAAAAAAGTTTTGAACATGCACAAAAGTTCTCACTGAGACCAGCGTTCTTCAACGTTTAATTTTAAACGCTGAAGAACGTTTAAGAACGTTCGTGGAACGTTTTACTAACGTTCGCCGAGCGTTGCACGCGTTCGGCTATCGTTAGTCAGTCGTTACTCTAGCGTTACTTGGTTGTTACTAATCGTTTGCTTTGCAGTGAACGACTCACTGGCGAGCTGTCAACGACCTGTCAACGACCGCTGAACGGTCCCCTAGCGTACGCAGCGTGTGACTAAAGTCAAACGAACGTCCTTTTGGCGTCCACTGAGCGTCATTCGAGCGTTTCCCGAACGTCCATGCATATGGGTATATAAACCGATGCTTTGAAAGCAAGGTTCATTTGATTTTGGGCTACCGTAGAGAGCACCTACTATGGAAGATCCAGAAAGACTTTTTTCGTCTTGGCGGCATGATGCTGACTGTTCAAACTCACAAGAACAACTGAATTCACTATGAAATTTCCAGCGTTTTGTACCCGTTCGACCGTAAAAATAACACGCCAGCAAGACGCTATTCTGTCGTTATTCACACGTTAGTCACACGCTCAACACGCTCGTCTAACGTTGACAAATCGTTCGTCGCGCGCCAGTGGCACGTTAGCACACGCTAATGGTTTTCAGGGATATCTTACTTGGTCGCTGTTTCACGCTTCTCGTGCGTTAGACACACGCTAGTCATGCGTTAGGCACACGTTAATCACACGCCAGGTGTGTCATCCTCATTCTAGAACGCTCAAAAAATGAACGATTGAAATGTTCAGAGAACGTTGACCAGAACGTCATGGTGTGACGGCCCCATAAGGTTTGATTTGTTGTGATTTATGGAATAGTTTACTATTTCTTTGAAAAGAATTTAATATCAACTGATAAAATGAACCAGTGTCCTGCATGCACGATCAGGTTAGATTTTTCGAGTGAACTGAAAATAATTCATGTCTGTCGTAGTATCATATTTTTATGGAGTGTGCAAGTACTAAAACTACTTACAGTGCAGACAGTAGTTCTAATTGTAGTCTTAGTCTACATTGTTTGCTATAAACTTTAGATCTAACCAATGTAATTTGTTTTTCAGAGTTACCTCCTGAGGAAGTGAAATGGTTGAAGAATAAAAGTAAGATTTGGCCGAAGTTAACTTATGAAGATTTAGTCGACTACCTGATAAAGTCAAAAGCGTATGATGACAAGGAGATGAAATTATTTAGAGCTTTATACGGCTACAACTATGTTCAAAATGGGTGGATGGGGGACCCGTGCAGACCCGAACAAATTCTTGACAGCGCATATATACAACCGCTTTAAGGGGTCTGTAGCAACCAAGCATGGGTTGGAATCTGAGCCGAAAGCTAGACGGTGGTACGAAGATATGACTGGCGTCTGTGTTGAACAGCGTGGCATTGTGCTTCATCCAGTTGAACAATACATTGCGGCCAGCCTCGATGGAGTCATTGATAATAACACAATAGTAGAAATTAAGTGTCCAACAAGAAAACTGAACGACTTGATTGCTAGTGGAAAATATGACGTAGTTCTACAAAATGAGAAGTACATATTAAATCCTAAAGGAAAGAATGGGCACTACACTCAAGTTCAAATTGCAATGTTCTGCTCTGGGGCTACTTTGTGGAAGTTTGTTGTATGGACAGAAGAAAGCAAATTAATTGTAGATGTGGCCTATGATGAAACCTACGTAAAACAAGTTTTGCCGAGAATTAGGGGATTTTATTTCAAACATTTGTTGCCACGACTCACTGATGAATTGCATTATAAAAGAATGAAAGTTTCATCGGCCTACGAAAGACTTTGTGTATAAATCAAGATATGTGAAATATAAAGTGACTCGAACTCAAAGGAATATCAACATTTTAATGAATATTTTGTAATTGCATAGGCATATGTTTGCTATCAAACGGTATATATACCAGTATAATAAGTCCCATTCTAGTCTTTTGTCTAGGTTCTTTGTATTATGTACATTGCATCTTTATAGTATGTTTGCAGAAAGTAAGTCATCATTGAAAACTAGCTCTAATACCGGTAGCATAATACAATTTATTAAAAAAAAATTAAACTGTCTTTTCGTTTGTTCAATTAATATTGACCGATATATATCATGTACCCCAGGGAGTTAGCTTCATCAAAAAATGGTTATAAACACTTCTTGCACCAGACTGTATGTCTCTGTTGTCAGTGCAGACTAGGATCTCGCTAATGAGGACATTCCTACAAACAATAAATGATGTCGAGCAATTGATCATGATATGCTAACATTCAAAATCACTGTCATCGTTGATAAGCGAATCATGCATATTGGAAAGATAGGCATCTACTCGAATTTGTTTGTCAAGTCTAGTGTTTTTCAGAGACCGAATTTGAAGAGTTGTATTTAACAGTCTGTAGGATTTCATCCTCATTATTGCTCGTTCGACATGAATACGGACTGAAGCTATCCGTCTTGACTCAATTGTTTCTTCTTCAGATAACTGTGATCTCCCTTTCATGAATGCGGGAATATTAAGTTTTACTTTACGAGCACACAAGTCTTCACCAATTGTAAATCCGCGGTCTGCCATGACTTCGTCACAAGGAAGTAAATAATTTAGAAACCCACATGATTTTGTTATATAATTATCACTGGCTCTTCCACCATATAATGGTGACACATACATAATGAAACCGTTAGGAGCTATCAGAAACTTTGCTGTATTATTAGACTTGTAGGTGCTCCATGTCTGGGCTCGAGCTTTCAGTGTAAAAGGTCTCTGGATAAATACTTCCGTACAGTCAATGATACATGTTGTGTGTGGAAAGGTATCTTTAAAGGACTTTGGTAAGGTTCTTCTGATAGTTTCACGTGGTAGCCAAACCATACACTCACTCAAATTCTTTGACATTATATCAATCCAGCTATGATACACTGCATTTGCCAACTGTTTTGAAATATTGAAGCGTCTTGATAAGTCCTGAAAAGTCAAGTCTCAGTCTCATTAAGACGGCTAAAATTTGATCTCCCACCTTCATTTTGTAGGATAATTTCTTACCAAATGCACTAAATGTTGAAATGAGAGACATCAAAACAGTAAGAGTAAGTCCAGTATAAAACCTAGCATCGTTGTCTGAATTAATTTCATCAATACTGAACTCTGATGTTGTATGCTGGGTACCAATAGTTCTTGTAGGTTGTGTATATGCATAAGCATGGTCAATTTAATGATATCCTCAGTCTGTGTAGCAGCCTCAACAAAGCGTTTCTGACAATACTCTGGATTTTCATGGCAACATATAAATTTTGTAACAAGAATCTCATTACTTATGTTCTCAAAATCATCTAAACAGTCTTTCAGTGGCGTTGCTGTATAGATAAATTCAGAATCAGTCTGTGGTGTTTCCGTAACATTTGTAGGAAATGACAACGTTGGAATGGCCGTCTGGTCGGTGGTTTCCTTCCAGGGGTTATAGGTGTTTGAGGTGTGTATCCCATGTGTAGAACGGGATCTGGATTCTGTTTTGTAGGCCTTCCATCAAGAAAGTGTATTGAACAGACCTGAAATCATAAAATTAAGGTAATAATTGAAAGTATGAAAACAAGGAATAAGTCAGCTTCTTGCGCTAGAAGTAGTGTGTTCAAACCATTGCCATGTCATACCAATGGCGTGAATAATGGTAATTTAGGTATACCGTTTGTGGATTTGATTGTTCAATTTAAAGGATTAGACGTGTGGCTTGATTCAAAGATTGCTTTGGATTGCAAGATTGCCTGTCCCAATGAAAAGAGCAGGTCTTCTGACTCCTTGGTTCGAGTCTCCCTAGAGCAATATTTCTTTCAGTAGCAGTAAGTTAACTCATAACCATCATAAATAATTAAAAAATCGTAAGAAGATCAATTTAAAAGGCCAGCAGGTTGCATAAATTAATGAACAAATTATCTTTATTTAAATGTTTACACTTAACACAAAAAATAATTATATCAATGTTTATCACCTTTGCATTGGTAGAAGGCTTGAAATCTTTCCTGTTGACAGCCTTAACCCACTGAAGTCGTAAATCTTCTTTGCGTGGAAATGTATGCAATTTGTAAGGCTCAATACATGGACAGTCTTTGTGTAACTGATTATGCTCTTTACAGTCGCCATTTCTCCACAAATAAAGCATTTTCTGGTTGTGTTTACATCCAACTACAACACATTGCTGTCCTGAACTGTTTTCGTACGGCATTATTTTCGTAATTGCGTTTATTTCATTAAAAAACCAATAATCAACTTTGCAGAACCTTAATGGCGGACGGAAGAGTATTCCAGGGGAGTTAATCCGGTAATTACTGTTTTCTGGATCGGTCTACAGTGAAACATGAACCATTGGATAGTATAGTGCAAGCACTTTTTTCCGGTCGTATTGTATTCACCTGGAAGTCCTTTATCTGGTTATCTGCATCGGTGTACATACTTTTCGGCGCAGCCGTATCAAGCTCGCGTTTGACCGGAAGATGGTAACCTTTCAACCGCGAATGAAATGACAATATGTAAGTAATAGCAAGTTCCTACATTTTTATTGCATTTTTTCGAATCAAATTATTCAAAAACGAGCAAATATATAGATACTGTAGCTGTCTCTCAGAAAAACAATTTAACATTGCATTCGGTCAGGTAAACATAAAACTTGGCCTGACAAATGAAACTTTTGCCTGACCAATGAAACTTTTGCCTGACTGAACAGCAGAAACTTTTAGAGAAGACTGCTGTAGATGTGCAGATACATGTACAAGACTTACTGAGAAAATATATCTAATGAAATTCATTTGAAGCACTCTTTAATATAGGAGCATTCCATTGGAGCAATCCAAATCGAAGCAGCCCGAATCGTCACTGGCAACTACGTTATGTGAAATTAACATACTTTATGATGACTTAAATTTTAAAAAACAAATTGACCGATGTAATTAACATAAATTGATTATATCTTATAACATAACACACAATTTAAGTCCTGAGTACCTCCCATCCCTATTTCCAGAACGAAATGAGTCCAGATCTGCCTATACATTGCGAAACAGCACAAATTATTCACAAATTTAATGCAATACAACTCTCTATTCCAACTCCTTTCTGCCATCTATCGAACTTACAACAATCTACCTGACGAATCAAATTATCAGTATCTTGACAGTGTTAAATCTAGGATATCTTGAAAGTCCCCAGTATATTACAATACTGGTGCCAGAAAACTTCAGATATAACACTGTAGACTAAGATTAGATTGTAGTCCCCTAAACAATTTTCTCTTCAGGAGAAACCTTATAAACTCACCTTTATGCTCGTGTGGAGTCATTGAATCCTGAGATCACTAACTACTTAAATGCCCAAGCTTCTATAACCAAAGACAACACTGTTTCGACAATTTACCATGCCCTCCTCTTCTGCAAGACTTATTATACGGTTCTGAATACCTTAAAATGACCAATCAAGTTCAGAAATACATAGAGGCCTCCAAACGATTTGCATAAAACCTGTTTTTTTACTTTGCTTAATCTCGTTCATTGAAGTAATGTTTCAAAATGAAAGACTATGAAACATATTAAACGGGAAAATCAAAATCTTTACCATGATATGAATCTTAAAGAATGAAACAATACATTTAGTACAATATGGCAAATATATCAAAAAATTAGTTTAATACAACTTCTATGAATAAGAACAGAATTTTCTCCGAGACGTCAAGATGGTTGTAAAAGTGTAAACTGTTGGCCTTCTATGTTGTGCTATAGTATCAGAGTATTTATATGACATATCAAAATGTTGACTTGCGTTTTCGTATAAAATAGGTCATCATAAAGATAAAGATAGAAGCATTATTTAACGTCTCATATAACCTACAGACAACATTAGCTACAAAGCTATTGTGCGACAAACAGGGTATCCAGTAACAAGTACTTACCTTTTCCCAGAAGCAGGAAACTTCTTTTAACCTTCCTGACAGGATTGATTATTAAATCACATTGAAAACATATTGATGCTGTTTGAATATTCATAAATGAGCTACAATATTTTAGCACAAAATACTAAATATTTCTACAGCGTTGAACGTAATACAAACAAGAGGTCCAAGATGGCCCTAATTCGCTCAGCTGACTACCATTGGCTATAACACAAGGGGCCATGATTCTAACATTATTCGTAGAGGTACACTACACAATGCTTAGTAACATTCCAATCATATAAGCTCTGCCTGTAGTCCTTGTGTTTTTTATAAGTTTTCCCTATATAAGCCTATGTAAAATCGAGTGAATCCCCTCCCCCCTTCCGGGAAGTGTTATTTTGACCCGGGGTCATGATTTGAACAATCTCGATAAAGTTTTTTCCTATATAAGCCTATGAAAAAGGGTCATAATTTGAACAATCTTGATAGAGGTCTATTAGACAATGCCACATGCTAAATAGCTAACGTCTACACTCAACCACTTTTCTAAGTATACACCCAAACGAAGTCTTGTAGTTATTGAATTTCAAAGATATTTTGATGAATATTTCAAAATCCTAAGATCAAAGATAAATGATTTACATTCTACCAGAGTTATAAAGATAGGTACCGAACACTACGATCCGCAGCGCTGTATACACAGTTACCCAAATATTCAAGTCACAAAAACATTAAAATTACCAGACTGTGATCAATCTGCGCGTAAAACAGACACTCGTTTTTGATTCACTAATATAAAATTAGCAGAACTGTGGCAATGTTTGCATTTTCAAATCCTTTAAGACGATGTAATTGGGCAGATGTAAAGTGTACAAAGGAATTTTGACAGTTTTAACTGATTTTAATCCTCAACTGCAACTCAACCGGATGTAGGTTTGATAGAACATAAGTACCCTGACTTCATTTTCAACTCAGTAGTCGATTCGACGTTCCCGTGTTCAAGTATTTGTATTCGGTATATCTGGTCAGTTTGGTGTGTAAAAATTTTAATTTGGAGAAAACACAGCACTGTATGGAATCAATTAACAAGGTTTGTAAGATAAATGCATGGAAAAGGAAATTCCAGTAATGTTAAAAAGATCAAATCCATCATTATATTTAGTGTTTGGAGGATATTTTGATCAAGCAAGGATACAATGTATCTGGAACTGGTATTACAAACCTTTTTTGTAACAAAAACTGAACTTTCTAGATATAATTAGGAACAAATTCATAATAAACGTAATTTATGGTTTTGTGATTTTCACTTCAAGGTTTGCGGCGATGTAAACTATGTAACACAATGAATTTGCCATTCATTATTATCAACTTTATACCCAGTATTAGAAGAATGAATCTAATAATTTGTTGATCAATTTTCATGAGCGCATCTTTAAAAATGGTTTTAGATATTACACATAATTGAGGTGTATACTTAGAAAAGTTGTTGAGTGTAGGCCTTGCGGTTTCAGAGAAAGAGATTTTAAAGTTTTTCCTATTTGTTGCCATAGTAACCAAAATTCTGCATGGAATGGAATTCTTTTAACAACTTTGATAGAGCTTCGTGCAGGAAATATCCCTGTAATGTTGTCTTTTGTTACATATTAAAGGAGTTTAACAGTGTGTGGCATAAAGGCGTTCTCTTGTAAATTGAATCTACAGGTGTATCTGGTAATCTATTAAGTTGGTTTCGGTAATATTTATTCGAAATAAAACATAAAATATATTCTTCTGCAGGCTGTTATGACACTGTTTGTGTTTCTGCTGATGTTGCTATTATTGGTCCTCTTCTTTTCTTAGTCGTTACATGAAATATTTCTTGACATAAACTCTACTATAAAAATCGTTGCTAATGACACTAATCTGTACATTATTGTTGACAACCCAATCGCTACATCTGAAACACTTAACATTGATGTGGAGAAAGTGTCTAAGTGGGCAAAGAACTGGCTCGTAGACTTGAGCCCAAGAAAGACGGAATTTTGTCTTATATCTTGTAAATATAACAAACATGTACACCCACCTCTGATTATACAAGGTGTTTAGTTAAACACGGTGACATTACACAACACCTTTGAGTTTTATTCTCAAATTATGGAAGATGGCACAAACATATAGACAATATCAAAAAGAAAGCATGGCAGCGATTTAATATCCTAAGATCATTGAAATTAAGACCGGAAGTCACTCGAAATTATATGTCTGTCTTTTATTAAGCCTCTGCTAGAATATTCAGATGTCGTGTGGGACAACGATACCCAGTATGAGGAAAAAGAACTTGTAAGATACGACTGGAAGCATAAATAATCATCACAGATGCTACCAAGCTTGTCTATTTCGATACTCTTTATAAAGTAACTGGCGTACAGCCCTTCAAATTCAGAAGACAAAGACACACAATCATTCTTTTCTACAAAATGAAACGTTAACTAACCCAAGTGTGTTTTTCCTCCATAGGGCCTGAAACTATAGGGCAAACATCTGTATACACTGTCAATGAAAAAAGACTAATAAAAAACAATAAAAAAAAACCTTTCATTGCAACTCTCAGCTCTTTGCTAACTCTTTTCTAACATCTACAATAACTGCCTGGAATCAGCAACCACTAGACCATAAAAACTCGCCGACATTTGGTTTCTTCAAAATACGACTTTACTCTGATGTACATACAATGCCAGATCATCATTGCGTTGGAGAACGTAAAGACCGCATCCTGCACGGCCGGTTAAGAAGTCACTGCAGCTCTATAAAAGAACATCTCTTTTCCAAAAGTATTGCAAATAATCCCTTATGTGAGTGCAGTGAGGTTGAATCGTTTCAACTATCCAGTAAACTAAATCTTTCTACAGTGTTAGGACATTCACTGCTGTTACATTACACACATTGCTGTATGGCAGCCCACAAACTACCGGAATACAAAATAAATAAATCGTTCTTTATATACATGTACATAAATATATGCAAAAAAAAACGATTTGATACACTAAGATTATTATATTTACAAAAAACACTTCGCATTTGGTTGTCTTTGTCCACGATCTATACTTCAACCATCTTAAAGCTGACAAATGACTAGCATTTTACCGTGTATACAACACCAAACAAAACACTTAAACTTTAGGTCATACCTTTTTAGTAAATTACATGTATACACACCTTCCAATTAAACCTCTATATGAAGGGGAGCAATGGTTTAGAGGTTAAGGTGGCTGCCGCTCATCCCGAAATTGAGCCTCTAAGTTTGTCCGCGCAACTCCTCTGGGTTCGAGCCCCACTGGGGTCACGACCGTACCTCCTCGTATGACACTAGTGCTGGTTTTTCAAGGAAGCGGACTCGAGAGTAACTCGATAAGCTACAAGCTTTCATCACAATCGAGCTAAAATAAATTAGTATAAACTTAACCATCATATATCGAATGTCTACATATCGAAAACGTTGTATCTGAAATGACTACCTCGAGCTGTTTTTCTCATCTCTTTCATCTATTCCCAACTTGTCTCAAAGCAATACATAATGTTACGTTTAAAAGATGCATACCATTAAAACCCCTATTTTCTACCAACCTATTTTTTATAACTTTATTTACTTGTGTCTCAAGTAAATCACTCTTAGCGAATAAGCTGCAAGCGTACTTTTTCAATTTGTTATCATGTTTGATAATGAAAATTATATCATAAATATGCCTAGAGCTTTCTACTCAATCAGTTATGCTGTTCTTATATGTGATTTATCAATAAAATACTGTTTAAACCAAATGCACAGAACTATCAACATGTCCTTTTGTTAATATTATGTATTGCACATATTCGGAAAAATATTTTTTAACAAAATAAATATGTACTGTATGTTTTGAAACCGTTAGTGTAAATTATATTTCACCTATCCTTGATCGATACAAAATTAGCAATGAAAACGATGGTTCGTCATGCATTCAGACAGAATCAGTGTAATACAAACTTATTTCGTACACACCTTAGCTGCTTGCTACAAATGTTTTTGTGTTGCCCTTTCGGAGAGAACACTAACATAATCATACAATTTGCCGTTACCAAATAGTATCATATATTATTTAAACGGGAAGAAAATCACAAATAGAGTTTTCTACACGATCCTTGTACCTAAGTATGTCTCCTACCACTAGTGGTGTGAAGATTTGGTGCTGTCTGTCTGTCAGTCTATCTGTCTGTCACAAAGTTTGTCCAAGCAACTCCTCCTACACGCCTGGATGAATTTTACTGACTAAATGATTAATACCTAGTGTAGTTTTGCATATCGTCGACATTTTCTGGTTCAGAAATTCTTAGCGGACCAATATAATTGTCCTTTTTCGACGGGTCGTACCGATTATAGCCTCTTTAGAGGATGGCGGACCCGATAAGCACAATTACAAACAAAAGTCCTTTTTCGTAAACCCTAACCCTTGCCCTAACCCTAAGTTTGTCCGCGCAACTCCTCTTACAACCAAATTTCACATGTATAATCAGTGCCAAGCATGTGCGTGAAGTTAGCTGCCAGTTGCCAGTTGCCGGTTGCCAATTCAATGCCAATTCAATTGGCAACTGGCAACTGGCAGCCAACTTCACACTCTTGTTGCCAATTCGTCTTCACTTGCAAATATAACCAAAATCAAAATGTTAAACCACGCGAATTGGCAACTGGCAACTGGCAGCCAGAGCCAATTCGATTTTAATATAAAATCTTAAATAAAAAGTTTAATTGGCAACTGGCAACCAACTTCACTCCAGATGCCAATTCAACTTTCACTTGCAAAAGCCAATTTGTTCAACCTAACGAATTGGCAACTGGCAACTGGCAGCAAGATGCCAATTCCATTTTTAGTAAAAATCTTAATAAAAAGTTGAATTGGCAACTGGCAACCAGATGCCAATTCGATTTTATGTAAAAATCTTAATAAAAAGTTGTTGAATTGGCAACTGGCAACCAACTTCATATTCCAGATGCCAATTCAACTTTCACTTGCCAATAACAAATTCGTTCAAACTCACGAATTAGCTACTGGCAATTGGCAGCCAGATGCCAATTCGATTTTCATGTAAAAATCTTAATAAAATTTGAATTGGCAACTGGCAACTGGCAACCAGATGCCAATTCGTTCAACCTCGCGAATTGGCAACTGGCAGCCAGATGCCAATTCGATTTTTATGTAAAAATCTTAATAAAAGTTGAATTGGCAACTGGCAACTGGCAACCAACTTCATATTCCAGATGCCGATTCAACTTTCACTTGCCAATAACAAATTCGTTCAAACTCACGAATTGGCAACAGGTAACTGACAGCCAGATGCCAATTCGCTTTTTATGTTAAAATCTTAATAAAAGTTGAATTGGCAACTGGCAACCAGATGCCAATTCGTTCAACCTCGCGAATTGGCAACTGGCAACTGGCAGCCAGATGCCAATTCGATTTTATGTAAAAATCTTAATAAAAGTTGAATTGGCAACTGGCAACTGGCAACCAACTTCATATTCCAGATGCCAATTCAACTTTCACTTGCAAATAGCCAATTCGTTCAACCTAACGTATTGGCAACTGGCAATTGGCACCCAGATGCCAATTCGATTTTTATGTAAAAATCTTAATAAAAGTTGAATTGGCAACTGGCAACTGGCAACCAACTTCATATTCCAGATGCCAATTCAACTTTCACTTGCCAATAACAAATTCGTTCAAACTCACGAATTGGCAACTGGCAATTGGCAGCCAGATGCCAATTCGATGTTTCATGTAAAAATCTTAATAAAAGTTGAATTGGCAACTGGCAACTGGCAACCAGATGCCAATTCGTTCAACCTCGCGAATTGGAAACTGGCAGCCAGATGCCAATTCGATTTTTATGTAAAAATCTTAATAAAAGTTGAATTGGCAACTGGCAACTGGCAACCAACTTCATATTCCAGATACCGATTCAACTTTCATTTGCCAATAACAAATTCGTTCAAACTCACGAATTGGCAACTGGTAACTGGCAGTCACATGCCAATTCGATTTTTATGTCAAAATCTTAATAAAAGTTGAATTGGCAACTGGCAACCAGATGCCAATTCGTTCAACCTCGCGAATTGGCAACTGGCAACTGGCAGCCAGATGCCAATTCGATTTTTGGGTAAAAATTTTAATAAAAGTTGAATTGGCAACTGGCAACTGGCAACCAACTTCATATTCCAGATGCTAATTCAACTTTCACTTGCCAATAACAAATTCGTTCAAACTCATCAATTGGCAACTGGCACCCAGATGCCAATTCGATTTTTATGTAAAAATCTTAATAAAAGTTGAATTGGCAACTGGCAACTGGCAACTGGCAATCAATTTCGTATTCCAGATGCCAATTAAACTTTCACTTGCAAATAGCCAATTCGTTCAACCTAACGAATTGGCAACTGGCAATTGGCAGCCAGATGCCAATTCCATTTTTATGTAAAAATCTTAATAAAAGTTGAATTGGTATCTGGAATATGAAGTTGGTTGCCAGTTGCCAGTTGCCAATTCAACTTTTATTAAGATTTTTACATAAAAACTGAATGGGATTTGATTCGCTTTTTATTCACAATTACTGACAGAAGTCGAATTGGCATCTGGCTGCCAGTTGCCAGTTGCCAATTCGTGAGGTTGAACGAATTGGCTATTGCAAGTGAAAGTTGAATTGGCATCTGGAATATGAAGTTGGTTGCCAGTTGCCAGTTGCCAATTCATTTTTATTAAGATTTTTACATCAAAGTCGAATTGGCATATGGTTGCCAGTTGCCAATTCGCGAGGTTGAACGAATTGGCATCTGGCTGCCAATTGCCAGTTGCCAACGCTTTTTATTCACAATTACTAACAGAAGTCGAATTGGCATCTGGCGCCAGTTGCCGTGGCATCGTGAGGTTGAACGAATTGGCTATTTGCAAGTGAAAGTTGAATTGGCATCTGGAATATGAAGTTGGTTGCCAGTTGCCAATTAACTTTTATTAAGATTTTTACATAAAAATTGAATTTGCATTTGTCTGCCAGTTGCCAGTTGCCAATTCGCTTTTTATTCACAATTACTGACAGAAGTCGAATTGGCATCTGGCTGCCAGTTGCCAATTCGTGAGGTTGAACGAATTGGCCATTTGCAAGTGAAAGATGAATTGGCATCTGGAATATGAAGTTGGTTTCCAGTTGCCAGCTGCCAATTCATTTTTTATTAAGATTTTTACATAAAAATTGAATTGGCATCTGGGTGCCAGTTGCCAGTTGCCAATTCGCGTGGTTTAACAATTTTGTTTTTAGTTAATATTTGCAAGTGAAGACGAATTGGCAACAAGAGTGTGAAGTTGGCTGCCAGTTGCCAGTTGCCAATTGAATTGGCATTGAATTGGCAACCGGCAACTGGCAACTGGCAGCTAACTTCACGCACATGTGCCAAGCCTAGTTGTACCTACCGTCTGTATTTTACGGTTCAGTGATTCTTAGCGGAGTTATTTCCTTTTCGTAAATGTATAGAATGGAAAGCTGTTCACCCTACCGTGACATACGTTTATTGTGTGAAAACAACCTGTAGTATAATATTTTATTGTTTATCGCATCTATATCAATAAATAATTTTTGAACCAAATAAAAGGCTATTGAAGAAGCTGCCGTAAGGTTTTTCAATGTCAAACATTCTTTTCGTAATTGCCTTTACCGTACTGTTTCGCCAGTGATTTTATTTTGCCAAACGAATCATTTGAGTGACGATATCAAAATAACTAATCAATTGGCAAACTATTAAGTATTTCCACTTTTAATTAAACTCAATCAAGAATACCATAAAAAGACAAATATTAAGAAGAATGGGTCATATACCCTCTTTCACACAGTAAATGTGATTTAAGCCATTTATAATTAATTTCTTAATTCCTTCTTCAATGAATCTAATAGGATTAATTAGGAATTAAAAGGAATTAAAATAAACCATAATCACTTACTTAATAGTTATGAAATAGATAAATTAGAACTGCTAAAGACTAAATAACACACCGTCACCTGATTTTTAGAAAAACATATTCAAAAAATATATATGAAAAAAAATTGTTAAAATACAGCGAAATCTTTTACCTGAAAATATACGGGTGGCTATAAATGTGTATTTTTTCTTGATATTTACAGCATGGATAACCTTTATTGATACATGTATATGAAGATGCGGTTCATTCAAATGACAGTTCTTTTGTTTTGGTTGTTTTTTATTAGTGTAACAAATTGCTATTCGTACAAAGAGACTGTTCAGTTGGTGAGTGATGTACTTGTAGATTACGACTCCAGGCAGCGGCCGGTGTCGGACCAGACGCATCCTCTTAATGTATCTATGCATTTTTATTTATTAACAATTCAAGAATTCGACGAAGTTTCTGAAAAGTTTTCCGTATACGGTATGTTTTGGATGACCTGGGTAGATCAAATAATAACCTGGGATCCTACTGACTACGACGGAGCGCCTTGGGCAATATTCAAGTTATCAGATGTTTGGTATCCGAAATTGGTACTATCTAAGCCTCATTCCAAACTCAAAGACCTCGGTGAAGATTGGATGATTGTTCGTATACATTCGACTGGTTACACATATTTTACACCTGGGGCAGTATTTGAGACCACATGCAGTGTAGATGTCACGTATTACCCTTTTGATACACAGGTAAGAACTAAATTAAAACATTTCTAAAAGAATATTAAGTCAATTAGAAGCAATGGGCAATTGTTGTCAAAACAAAGTTAAGAGCACAATACGATTATATTATCTTAATATTCAAGGTAAGCATATGTGTGTGTACGTATGTGTCTAAGCGTTTGTTGTGTGACAATGTTAAAGTGTATATATATGCGCGTCTGTGCGCTTTTGTACACGATCAGTGTACCTTTTATTAGACTGTAGACTCACTAATGAACTACTTGCTTTGATCGCTGATCAATGCGCAAAGTCGGAAACACGACTGCTTCTAGTCAAAAACACGACAGATTAAACGCGAAAATATGACAAAGGACGTAAATAGGACAAAGGACGAAAACACAGCGTATGTTTTCGTTGAGTTTTCGAGTTGGCGGGTTTTAATACGTCATATTTCGCCTTTCTTTTGACGTGTTTTCCACTTTTCTACTTCGTATTTTCGCCCTTTGTCGTTTTTTCGCCGAGCAAAATAAAGGCGAAAACACGACGTAGAAAGTGTAAAACACGAGATAAACAATATTTGTCGGGAAATTTTTTTTTCCGGGGGGGGGGAAACACGACGAATAAAGGGCGAAAAGACGATGCATTTAAACCCGCCAACTGGAAAACTTGATGAAAAATGCGTCGTGTTTTCGCCCTTTGTCGTGTTTTCGCTTTTAATCTTGTCGAGTTTTCAACTTTTAACTCCAAAAGGCCGAAAACACCACATTGCAGAAATCAGCAGTGTTATATTAAGAAGTGATTTGGTTTCTTTTAATAACTAGTCAAGAATACATGAGTCGTTCGATTATCATGGACACCCAAACTGTACTCTATTTTTCTAGCGGTTAAATAACAGTACAAAAACGCGTTTCAAACAACTTTTGATAAATTCGTTACATATCGTGATTAAAGGGGACCGCAAGTCAGAATATAACTCAGCATGAAATTAAATAGTTGTTACAATGTAACACAAACACATTGTTAAAAGAACTTTTGAAATCGACTAAAATTAGAAGAGTAATGAGAAATCTAAGATTTGGTTTATTGCAAATATGCAAATTAGTCACACTATTAGACACGCCCGTTTTTCAAAACTTACTTTTCAGAACCCAATTTACTCATTTTCTCACAATTATTTTTCATCTGAAATTGATAACATTGATTTAGTGTCATGTAGGTTAATTAACATGTTTTAATATATTTTCGAAGCTGCTTTTTTGTAACTTAGCAGTATTACCTGCATGAATATTTAATTAGAGCACTATGACATCACCGCCTCCATGATCCTCCATTTTGGAAATTTTCAATCTTCAATATCTTCACATTTAATAATCCGATTTTGGAATTCATTCAACAGTGTGCTTCTCTATAAAGTTCTTCGATTTAAAGTCATTTTATTTTCTGACTTGCCTAAGTTTCGCTTTTATATAACAGTATGCCGAAATTATTAATCTATACGCGGTAAAACAAGTCTTGCTACAAGGCGTATAATACTGAATATCTCTAGAACGGCTGATTGTATAATATGTTCATATATCAAATGACAGAAAAATGTTAAACCTGCCTCCTGATACTACCTTTGTCGGATTTCCTGCTGAATAATTGGTGGTTTCAAGGCTATAAATGACGTAGGGGTCATCACTCAAACGTCAGAAAACAAATGTAAGAAAACGAATGAAATTTTGTTGAAATTGTTTAAATCTTTGTTGATGCTAATTTTTAAAATGATACAGGATCACTATTGTTATTACTGTCTCCATCCTTCTACAGGTCCAAATAGTCACCAAATCGCCGTTTTTCTGAATCGTCACTTAAAAGTCAGAAAAATGACGGTTTGGCGGTGATTTGGACCTATAGAAGAATAGAGACAGTAATAACAACAGTGATATTGTAATGTACTCTTTTTACAAATAAGGAACAACAGATTTTATCAATTCCAACAAAATTTCATTTGCTTTCTTACATGTGTTTTGAAAAAGAGAATTTATTTTTAAAAAAAAGAAATCGACATTTTTCTTACTTTTGAGTGGCGATCCCTACATCATTCATAGACTTAAAGCAACCAATTATTCAGTCGAAAATCCCAAAAGAAGTAATATCAGGAGGCAGATTTAACATTATTATTTCATTTGATATAGTAAAATATATTAAATTCAAGTATTCAGCCAAGATATTCGGAATTATACGCCTTGTCGCAAGACTTTTTTTATCGAGTATCGTGTAAAAAGGTCACAAAATATTCTTTTATATTTATACAGAAATGTTCATTGAGTTTTAACGTATGGGGATATACTGGATACGAAGTGGTTCTTATTGCCCTGGATAGTAAGGTGAAAACAGACTCCTTTACAGAAAATGGTGAGTGGTCGTTGGTTTCAACAAGTGTTACGAAAGTTGCCGGAGACATGTATAGGCCTGACGAGATCCTTTTTAACTTCATACTCAAAAGGAAGCCAACGTTCTTAGTCGTCAATGTCATCCTCCCGATCATTTTCATGGCTGTTATAAATTTGTTGGTGTTTGTGCTGCCTGCAGAATCCGGGGAACGAGTTTCATATTCAGTAACCGTTCTTCTCGCACTGGCTGTCTTCATGACACTTGTTGGTGACAATTTGCCGAAAACTTCAGAACCAATGTCAGTACTCAGCTACTACTTGATGAGCCTGCTCGTGTTGAGCACGCTGATGACGGTGGCAACCATATTGAATTTGAAGCTGTACCACAAAACAGGCCAGGTATCAGCATACGTGAAAAGTTTTGTCAGATTTGCTTATTGTTTCCCCTGCAGATTTAAAAGAAAACGCAGTCATTTTAAGAACAAAGTTTCTCCAAACGAAGATGGTAAAATAAAATTTATAACTGTCAAAACTTCGCTTGAAAAAGTGGATATAGATTTACCCGCCCAAACTGAGGATTCGAATGTACATGAAATCACGTGGCAAGACGTAAGCCAGCTCGTTGATATAATTTCTATCATAGTTTTCGCTGTTGCGTCTGTCGTCGTTAATACCGTGTTCCTTGTGATTTTGGCACAGAATAAAGGTGTTTCGTTTTGATTTTCACTGTTTAGATGTGAACTCAGAATGTCTTGATATAGCTTTTCTATGATAACTTGTACTGTCTTCGTTCGCTTTAAACAAAATGCGGCCGCATTATGATTCTAACTTCTTATATGTGAAATAAAAATGTCATGATATTATAAGGGAAATTCTCCCTTCCCCAAAATAAACAGAATAATGCGTCAACAAGAACTGTTACAGTGCTTAAATATAAATCTTAACTAGTGTAACTTGCACATACCTTTGTGTCAAATGAAGGATCTCGGAATATATCATAATTTTTCCAAATTAGAGACTAGTTAATTTCCATTTGAAACACAGAACACAAAAGTGTTAATCTGAAAATTACAGAACTCAGTACTTTGGATTGCAGTGTATTTATGACAAACGCTTATCAGTTAATCACTTAAAGTTTCTAGCACCTTATGTTTAATTGACGCGGATATATACATGGACAAACATGCTGGACAATTGAAGTGTCAACACTCTTGATGCAGAAGAAGTTTTTCAGAGAAATGTAGGTCATTCGATTGGGATCTACTTTTTCTGTTATTTATGAACCTGGCGTTTTGTGATAACTGACTATTTTTGCTTGAAACTTTCAGGGTATTTTATCTGTAGCAAGATTAAAGCTGTACATCATAAAGTTGTAAAAACATTTGTGGTAAATATACTACTTTTCATGTGTATATTGCATATATTTATATAGCAATGTGTGCAATATATCCCTACATAGTGCTAAGAAGCAGGCGGCAGTTTGCCAATTCTTTATATTCTGTTATTGTTTTTTTTTAAGTTCTAAAGGTTGCTTTTTAACTGATTAAGAAGCCAGATGAGAATCAGGCACGATATTTGTTAATTATTAAACTATAAATGATTTTATTTCAGGCTTGATCATAATGTTTTTGTAGTTTATGTCCTGTCATTGGCTGAGGCAGCCACATGGTATACCTCAGAAAGGAACATAAGCAGAACAGGCAGCTGGTGCCAGCATCTTCCTCTTCTTTCAACAATCGTCACCTACATATGTAATCATTTTCTGAAGTATTGCAAAGAAATCTAAAAGTTTGATATATTTCTGGACTAAATCTTTATAAAAAGGTACATCATATTGAATTATACAGTTATTTATTACGACATTTTGTTTAAAATTTATCAAAAATCATCATGGTTAAAAATAAACCATAGTAAACAATATGAACTGAAACATAAGAGGACAATGTTAAATTACAATAGGGGGAAAAAAAAAAAAAAAAAAATTATTTTTTTTTTTTTTATAAAAAAAAAAAATTTTAATAAAAAAAAAAAAAAAAAAAAAAAAAAAAATTTTTTATAATTATTTAATAAAAAAAAATTTTTTTTTTTTGGATTTTTTTTTTTTAAAATTAAAAAAAAAAAAAATTTTTTATTTTGGTTTTTTTTTTTTTTGGAATTTTTTTTTTTTTTTTTAAATGTTATTTCGCAATTACGAAATGACATTTTGTTTTTACGAAATGTATTTCGTAATAAAGAAATAAAAAATAATGTATATTTTACGAAATATTACAAAAACGAAATAACATAAACAATATTTTTAAATAAATAAGTGTATCGAAATGTCTCTTTACGGGTGCCGTAGTATTTTTTTTTTTTTTTTTTTGTGGGGGGGGGGGGGGGGGGGGGGGGGGGGGGGGGGGGGGGGGGGGGGGGGGGGGGGGGGGTGTTTTTTGTGGGGTGGTGGTGGTGTTTGTTTTTTTTGTGTGGGGGGGTGGGGGGGGGGGGGGAAAATTTTTGTTTTTGGGGGGGGGGTGGGTTGGGGGTTTGGGGGGTTTGGGGTTTTATTTTTTTTTGTGTGGGGGGGGGGGGGTGTTTTTTTTTTTTTTTTTTGTTTTTTTTTTTTTTTTTTTTTTTTTTTTTTTTTTTTTTTTTTTTTGGTGTTTTTTTTTTTTTTTTTTTTTTTTTTTTTTTTTTTTTTTTTTTTTTTTTGTTTGTTATATTTTTTTTTTAAAGTTTTTTTTTGTGTGTTTTGTGGCTTATTAAATCTAAAAGTTTCAAACTACTTCAAAATTTATCTTTGCATGGGATTTAGTTTAGTTTATACATATTTATATTAGCTCGATTGTGAAGAAAGCTTGTAGCTTATCGAGTCACGCTCGAGTCCGCTTCCTGGATAAAAAAAAACAAGTACTGGTGTCATATGAGGAAGTATGGTCGTGACCCCTGTGGGGTTCGAACCCGCAACCTCCGGGATGAGCGGCCGACACTTAAACTTCTACACCACCGCTTTTGCACGGGATTTAATTTAAAGACACAATCCTGAATTGATTCTTTTCATGTTTTTTACTTATCTGGTAAAATATTAACTTCCCTACTTGTTTTATGAATATAACATATAGATGATTTAACATTCCCGTGTACCTGGCATTCTAATGGTCTTTTCCGTTTTGTTTAAATTTTGGAAAGGAATCAATAAATATGTTAAAAAAACGTCTCCATTATTTTGTTTGCCAACAACATTAGATCGAACGTCATCATAGGGGTCGTTTGTGTTTTGAAAACATCTCTCGAATAAACGTCTTTTTGACGTTCAAAAAAAGAGTATACCGATGACGTCATTTACCTTGTAATATAGTTAAAGATGCACTCCCAAAAACTGGTGTCAAATTAAATAATTTCAAAAGCATGAGTTGCCTGAAAGTTTAAGCTTTACATTCAAGTCATCATCGGTAAAATCAGTTATTTTTTCGTAAATATGCTGCATTACCGTCAACAATACAATAATCTATGTAAAGTTGTTGTTGTAGAATAAATGGGCGAATATCGATTTATCACAGATGGTCTCTATGTTAATTTTTTGTGCAAAAATGATGCATTTTTCGATATATGTTGTTCTTAAAAACATCGTATTTATTTATCATATTACATTCATTGAACACGTTATTTATGTTTGAAGAATATACATCTGCTAGATGAAGGGAGTGCCCCTTTAATCGAAAATCATTTTCAAATCTGCCAAGGCTTTTCTTTGCAAAGGAGACTTGCTTGATTTTTTGAGTATTACTGCTACTATAAGGTTACGTGTAATACCTTGATATTATAGAAGATAACGACCAGGCGTTGGTTTTGCAATGGATTTGGAATGCATCATCGCATCAGGTTACAAAAAGGGGCGATGATGGGTGTTGTTGCGGGCGATGATGGGTGTTGTTGCGGGCGATGATGGGTGTTGTTGCGGTTTTGGCCGTTTCAAGCGCTTTTGGGACCACATCAGGCCACTGCCACATCCCTTCGCAAGACAATAGCCTCAGGAAACGGACTTGTAAGTGAACTGATAAGATTCATGCTTTATTTAGTTGAATGTTTATAGTGCAATATATGAAATAACAAAATTACACTACGTGTTAATAGATATAAAGCAAAAGGGGTTTACAATAAGTTCCATGAAAATGTTTAGCAGCCCTCACCTAAAACTGACAGTTAACTTCATAAAAAGATGCCATTTATTTGTCACGTGATTATAGTTATGTTATGTTGCTTACGTAATACAAATAGTTTAAATCAAGTTTACAAATGTGACATACAAGGGGAATATTTGGACTACCTTGTGTATGTTATGGTTTACTGATCAATGTAACAAAACCCACCATCGCAATATTTTGTATTCTGATGTTGATGATGCTATTGTTTATCCGCTTGAATAATGTCTAACAGTTATAAGTATACCCAAAGACAGCACGTCGCGTCTGATTGTCAATCGACTTCAAGACAAATATGTTAAAACAGCTATGCAAGTTTTCTGTGTCCAAAGGGGTATTTCGTATTAAAACTAACTAAACGCCACGCAATCATCACGATTCTTCATCTTGAAAAGTCGTCGGGAATGTGTCGTATCGTAGCTAAATGTAAAATGACAAATAAATCATCTTTAGTCCACATATGGTCGATCATCGTACGATACATTTTAAAGAGGTTGTAATTTGCAGACCTGTCGTGAAATATTCGTGTAAGTCATGTCAATGCATTGTCATATAGACGTCGGTGCGTTATCAGGAATAGACATGTGTGACAAAGTTTAAAGTGTGTGAAATTAGATTCTATTATGAAATACTAAAAAGGAAAAAACGTTTTATACTTTTCTGTGCAGCAAAAAGATTCGAAATCACCATCGAAAAGAGAATTAGTACCTGCTCTGTTGAGACAGTCATCCAATTAAACGATTTAAAGTTACCCCCAAAACAGACACCCATATCTCTTTTATTAAATAAATCTATTTCAGAAAGTCTGACCGTAAAAACATTAAAGTATGTTTAATACACTAACAGGGCCTTTTATCATAGATTTAGTAACATTCGTTCTGGAATCCCTATAGCAACGCCATAATTACGTGAGCGGGGCAGTCTCAGATAATACATATACTTTTTACAGAAACAGTTTCAAAACGTGTCTAATGCTTTAATCTGTTTTGAATACCGTACTGCAAATTTGATAATCTTTTCCGATTTCTTTATATATATATATATATATCAGTGAGTGAAGATGATTTGAAACCTTCTGTAGGTGTTTTCCGTATGAATTTACCGACTTGTAACCGACGTCTTCCAGTTTTACCAGCCCGGTCTAATTTTGTCTTCCGTTTCATTTGTCGGGTTTTTAGTGAACATTTTGAAACATTAAAATATTGAAACCGACTCGCTCCATTTCATACGTACTTTATTGTCTTTGAGAAACTCTATTGCTATTTGAATAAAATTTGAATTGGATCAATAGCGCTCTTCAAAAATCGTATGCAAGGCTGTCTTAGCATTAAGTGAAATGTTAAATCATACGAGAGCTGAAATCTTTATAACCATGAAACAATATTTCCCATTAGAAAACAAACTATGCAATGTTTGTACTTAGAGTCTATTCCTCGGCCAGGCAGGTCCGAGTCACTCTGTTTTAGTAGATTTGTTATTATGAACAATTTTGTTTATATGTTTTTCTAAATACTAAAATGATACTTGTAATCATCAGATAAACAAATGGTCCGTCAGGTTATCCTGTTAATTGTTTTGGTTAAAGTACATGAAACAAAGTTAATTACATGTATCATATTGACAAAATATAATTGAAATACCCGGTACTTAAAAGTTCAATTTTGTGTGCACTTTTTTGTCTATCAAACGCTTCACCATAGCAGCACAAACTGATTATATAGTGTGGTCCAAACCACAATTTATATAGTTTAAGTATCAATGTTTCCAGTCTTAATGCCGGCGAATCAAGACACCGCTGAATGTTGTAAACCCTGGCCAGAATGACTGATTTTCAGTGTTGTAAGTTTGAACCCATACACGTTGGCCTTTACTTAGCGGCAGTAATACGACATTACCATCAGTGTCATCCTCATAAGTGCTGCTACACTCGGAAACAACACTCATATACTGAGTTCCATCCATGTACAAATGAACAGCCCCCCCCCAAAAAATTTTTTTTAAAAAAAAAAAAAAAAAAGAAAGGGGACGGGGGGTGGGGGGGTAAAAATACCAGTATTATTGTCGTAACTATCATCGGTCCAATGGATTACAAAGTCAAATCTAATAACTGTGTGAAGTGGGACATCGTTTAATTCACGAGTTAATTCTGCTGTGAATGCTATTTCATCTGGCTCGAAACTTCCTGCGAAATAATGACGGAAAATTTCTATAAGCTTCAAATGATTCTTAAAATCTTTTAATATATACATATTTAGTTTGACATCAGTTATAGGGTATGTCCCTTTAATATACTGTGACATTTTAATACACTTAAGACAACTATCAATCACAGCATGATATTACAAAAACTCTTGCCATTTAATCTATGTTTGTCAAATCTTCAACAATTTTTTTAAGATTTGAGATTTGATTTGAAATTTGATGACATCAGAAAAGACTGACGTTTAACATATCTTCATCTACATAAGTAAAATTCTTGAAATATTTCATACATAGAACTTAATGATGTATATACTTAAAGAGGCACTCCCTACATCTAACAGATTATATTCTTGAAACATAGATTATGTGTTCATCGAACGTTAATTGATAAAGAAATACAATTTCAAGGAAGAACCTATGGCGAAAAATGCCTCATTTTACCACAATTAATCAATATAGTCGCTTTCTGTAATAAATCCCATCCACCCATTAATTGTACAACAACAACTCTATTAGATTATTGAATGGCTATAGCTTTAAGGTTAAATTCTAATACTCCCAAAGATTCTATTATTTATGTTTTGGAGGTTATTTAGTTTGACATCAGTTATAGGGTATGTCCCTTTAATATACTGTGACATTTTAATACACTTAAGACAACTATCAATCACAGCATGATATTACAAAAACTCTTGCCATTTAATCTATGTTTGTCAAATCTTCAACAATTTTTTTAAGATTTGAGATTTGATTTGAAATTTGATGACATCAGAAAAGACTGACGTTTAACATATCTTCATCTACATAAGTAAAATTCTTGAAATATTTCACAATGATGATAAAGACTTTGAACCTTTATCATTTGTAATTTCTTTAAAATCCTTTTATCTATTACAAAACCCAGTCTGAACTCACAGCATTAGTATCATGTAGGATGCTTCAAGTATTAAACTGAAGTGCCCTTGAGTAAAAACATTTCAATAGCGCTACGTGTGCACTAGAAGTTCAAACTTGGCGCACTACATAAGTGTGTCGTGTTTAGTTTTAAACAGTTATTGTAGTTTCCTGGTATTTAAGACTCTCGTGCAAAACACTAAAGATGAGGCAACTTCATTAAAATCCCAGATATCTAAAATGAGATTAACCGGGCCACTGTGACACTTTTTAACCAGCAAAAGACGCCCAAAGTACAAAGCTTTTTTTAAAATACGGCTTATTCAGGCAGTCCTTTAATCTTCTGCATCCCCCAATCCCGTAAGACTCTAAACAGCAAACCACTCTGTATTACATGTCCCTTATCGTGACCTAGAGCTAGAAGGATGAAACCTTTCTGACCACACAATGATGCTGAAGCAAAATTCGACAAAATGACTCGCAATGGAATAACAGGTCTTCTTAATAACGGAACCGAATAAGGTATATCCTGTACGAGAATGATATTTCTGCATGCAAAAACTTACCTTACGAAGGCATTGAGTCCTTCAAGGTAAGATTATATTAGCTCGAAAGATTTTAAATAATACAAGAAGATAGGTAGGAATCCTTATACCGATACACCTGGAGGATTTAGAATTCAATTAGCAACAAGGTGAATACTGTTGTCAATCTGTACTCCCTAAATAATGAATGAAGTCTATCCGAGTCCAGGACGCATGAAAAGCAGTTGCTGAATGTCAAACTCCAGGCCAAACAAAAATCTTTAAAGTCCAAGGACCACATTGACAAGTACAAGTCTTCCTCGCAATTCTTTTTTTTTTTTTTTTTTTGGTGAAAAAGCGACTTGAATACAAATGAAATGAATATGTCAACATTGGTCTAGAGTGAATAGAACATGGTTCTATCATTATCCTATCAGTATATTTATTTTACAATATCAGTAAATATTGACTGTATTTGTCATTTATGTGCTTTATGGCATAAAAGTTTGGTTACAAATTCCTACTTTTTGAGTATGTGAGAAAAGAAGTTATATCTTTCGAAGACTGTTTAAAATATTTGGTATGTGACGATTCCAATTAATGATTGAGTCCCTAAGATATGTATAGTATGAACATGGGTTTATAACAAGCCTATTTGTGGTGGGTCATTTGAAGCAGTGATCCTAGGCATTATTGAGGTGTTAAACTTTTCCTTATGAGCTTTACCAGCAACAACTTAGGCATTGGTTAATAATATTAGAGCCATCTTTCCTTCTTAAAGCTATCACATGTCCTTAATATCAATGATTTCTTATTCCCTAAATGTAATTACATGTCTTTCAGAACGTTTTCTTGGTCTAACCGATAGTTATAAGTCAATATTGAATAAATAGTGGTTAATCATAAATGCTCGTATCCAAATAACCGTTTTGTTTAGATGAAAATTATTTAACGTCATGTATACTGCAATCCAGATTTTAAGTCATCTGTATAATTTTATTACCTTATTACGTTACAAAATATATTTTAGAAGCAAACAATGATTATTGATCCTAAACTTTCTTTCAGTCAGGCTTAGGCCGACTCTGCATGATGTTAGGCAAAATAATAGATATTTCCTAGAGACGTACATTGTACGCGACTTTGGCATCTTCGTCACTGTGAAAGAACGGTTTGATTCCAAAGAAATTAAAATAAGCAAGTGCAAACATAGTTTACACACGTGTGTGTCTTTTCTTGGGTTGCAAATCACTAGGTGAATCTAGCCGATGACGTTTCCCTGAAAAAAGTGTCAATGTAAACTTTTCATACACCTACATAGATATAAGCATACGAAAACTGCCGGTAATCACTTGATAAACAATTAAGTATATAAAAGCAAAACAATCGGTTTGTATCATAATTGGCAGTAACTGATTTTCGAAAATCTAAAGGAAATGGTATTAGCAATTATTCTAATTTTCTACAGATTATAACATAATGATGTGTTATGGAAACAGTTTTGGGGCGACACATCTAAGTGATTTTAAGAGACTGCGAGTTTGCATGCAAGTTAATAGTTGATAATATATCTCTCCCTTTGAGATAAGCGACATCTAAATGCCTTACCAAAGGCGTCTAGAACATGGTCTCTCTTACGTTCAGGCGAATTATTCTGAAGCTGTTGCTTTAATGTGTCCAGTTCCGCTTGTAGTCTTAGTCCCTTTTCTTCTTCTAGTACCATACGATTTGTTAATTGAATATGTTCTTGCTAAACGTTTTGAATAAACGACTCTAGCCTCTGAGTATACTCTTGCTGAAGACTTTGAATATATGACTCTAGCTCCGAGACCTTTGCAAGAAGGTCTTCCTGTGAAATGAATATTTTTCATTCTTCATCTCAGAGTGAGAAATCTTATAAGGCTGTGTCAAAAACAATTCTGAAACATTTAATGTGTTAATGCGGTAAGTAAATTTCCATGACAGTGACCCCTGTATATAAAAAACTGTCAATAAGTTATTGCGAAAAAAGTATATAACTCTTGTTATACTTCCATTGTAAATCTTAGTAGTAATTATATTGTTGCTACAAAAGCAAAGTCAATACAATAGTCACTGATTTGAACTGCAACACATCAAATATAATAACCTATTTGTATATATCTCCCGCATATGATCACATATAATCTTAAGTGGTCTTATTATAATAACGTCGACCCTTAAGGTATTTCATAACGTAAGTTCAAATAATCAAAGAAAAACTGTGCGAGAAAAAGTTAATGAAATATAGCGTGAACTAACGAAAACGTAATTCAAACCTCAGCATCGATGATGATTGCTTGTAATGAAACAATTTCAAAAATAACGACCAATATTTTGATCACAGTCATTTTTCCAGCTTGTCTCTGATAAACACTTACAGTTCCACTTTGCTTATATACCTCTTAAACAAAATACCGGCCTAGAAACGCAAACATTATCCTTGTTGAAAACTGTTATTTACATCGCATTTTTGTAATGCGATACTTGCGTCATTAATCCCCCCATCGGCGAGTTCTTACGTGCAGAGATATTTTAATTCTTTAATGGTTGCGGACACTCTAAGATTGATATACCTCAAGAAGAAAGCATAAATGCTGGGACACCGTCCTGAAAAATAAAATAAAATACTAGTTTGGCTTACCAACTTTATCGATTGACTGCTACGATAACTGGTATATTAACATGTCATAATGGGTATTTGAAGATAATATTTTTTCAATCACTTAGCGTAAAAGGAGTGTTGTCTAATAGGGGAAAAAATAGCCATACTATATAGACACGAAGTTGTAAGCATATGAAAAACATAGTATTTTTAATTTGGTTTCGAAATCAATATTCAGACATTGATTGATTAAATATGATCATAGTGAGGTGGAGCTTTGATATCAAAAAAAGGTCAAGGTCAATTTTGAAGTGAGAACATGGATTTTTTAGCTCCATAAAAATAACCAAAATTATGTGTTCTTTGAGGATATTTCAAGTCGAAATTGGAATTATTATGTTTAAAAAGTGTTTAACTGATGTCGGAAAGTATAAATACACCACATTTAGACTCGGACAAGAAGAAAAATAAGAAAAATAAACGTCAAGCTACTTCTCCATTGTTAGCGGATTGCACGGATTTCACGAGTTTGGATAGTGAACATGGGGTGGACAGTCCTTGTAATGGACATAAACAAGGTCATTTAAAAAAGAAACACAAACATTATAGTGAGCAATACGAGCAAAACGTAAGTGCAGAACTCTCAAATTTTTATCTAAATATGGCATTTCCACAACCACCCTTCGGCATGCAACCATATATGACTAGCCCCACCCACTCCCCCTTCAGTGGCGGAGCCTTCAATATGCCATCAACACCCCCTCCATGGGCCACTGAACTTCTAGATGAAATGAAGCAAATTAAACAGAAACTACATACTGTGGATAAAATTGAAAAAACTGTTAATTTGATTAGTTCAAAGGTGTCCGATTTGGATGTAAAATTCAAAATTTTGGAGGCTCGTGTTACAGAGACAGAAAAGTCTTGTGAATTTGTGGCAAATGAAAACGAAAACAACAAAAAGGATCTGAAACGGACAAGAGACGATATTAGATCAATGAAAAAGGCATTTGATAACTTAGAATTTGAATCGAAAAATATGAAACTTCAAAATACAGAGATCGACACAAGAGTTCTAGAACTTGAAACAAAATCAATGCGCGAAAATTTGATGTTTTATGGTATAGAAGAAGGAGGGGATGGTGAGGACTGTACAAAATTAGTAAAAAACGTAATGACAAAAAATTTGGAAATGAACGAGGTGGAGGTAGAGTCGGTACTTATAGACCGCGCACATAGGGTAGGCAGGAAATACGGCTCGAAGAAACCACGTCCAATTGTCGCCAAGTTCCATTATCCCAAAGAAAAGGATAACGTCAGATCAAAATCATTCGATTTTGCCCAACAACTAAAAGACGCAAAGCTAGGAATCGGTGCACAGTTACCCAGGGAGATACGGGACGCTAGGAAGCCACTCTATCCAGCAATGAAAACGGCAAAAGAAAATGGAAAATCTGTTAAGTTTGTAGGTGCAAAACTGTTTATTGATGGGGTAGAGCATTGTCCAACAACAACAGGACATTAGGGAAGTCAAGAAGAGACATACTTAAGGGTCTTAGCATGGAATGTAAACGGTTTGAAACGAAAGCTTGTAGAACAGGACTTTATATACTATTTGAATGAGTATGACCTTATTTTTCTGAATGAAACATGGTTGTCAACTAAAGAAACGTTTAACTTTGATATTGCAGGTTACAGTGTTGAACATATTTTTGGTAATAAGTCCAAAAACACATCTAAAGGTAGATACAGTGGAGGGATTTCTTTTTATTATAAATCTGATTTAAGGCAATATGTAAACATTATTGAAAAATGTGAATATGGTTTGATTTCGGTTAAAATTTCAGCAAAATTATTTAATTTTGATCAAGATGTGTATTTAGGTCATGTATATATACCACCAATTGACTCCAAGGTTTTAAAACACACAGATTTTGATTTTTTCGAGCAAATACAGTTAGATGTCGCAAAATATGGTGAGTTAGGAAAGGTTTTTGTTTCAGGGGATATGAATAGTAGGACTTCAGATTGTACAGACTACTTTGAGTTTGACAAATACCTAGATCAAAATTTGACGTTTGTAAATACACGTGATATCCCCACTAGGGTAAACAAAGATCATGTGACCGACAATTATGGGCGGCGCCTCCTAGAAACCTGTCAGGCCACTGGTCTGTTGATAGCAAACGGTCGTCTGCTTCTTGATAGACACAGGGGTAACTATACATTTTGCTCGAACAACGGACTAAGCACGGTCGATTATTTGCTCCTAGATATAGATGATTTCGATACGCTGTCTTATTTTGAAATCGAAAGCTTTAACGAATATTCTGACCATGCGCCATTGCTGTTCACGCTTCGTCGGAAAAGTAAGCACACGGCACATGATACAAACTCGAACGCGGAAAATACCTCGTACGATAAAAAGTTGCAGTGGGACGACGAAAAAATACCCTTGTTCAGGTCAAATCTTATGAATAATAACGAGGTCATTCAACAACTAATCCGCAGCGCAAGCGATGAACCGATAGATCACGTGATACAGAATTTTACTCAGCTGTTATCAGAGCATGCTTTTGACATATTTGGGAGCAATTCTCACAACGTACAATATAAATCTCATAAAGTCAACCAAAAATGGTTTGATACAGATTGCATCGAAACAAAAAAAGAATTTAAGAGAGCGCGTAATATTTTTAACAGAGAAAAAACAGACGAAACGCGTATCTCATTTGTAAGAGCGCGAACCCGATATAATAGAACAAAGCGCAAAGCACTGAGAAAATTTAAACTTGAGGAAGGCATAAAAATTAATAAGTTAGCAAAATCACAACCGAAAAACTTTTGGAAAAAGATAAAAAGTACATTTAAAAAGAAAAGTGCTAATGCTGAAACTTTAAACGTTGATCAACTACATGATCATTTTAAGTCTATGTTTGGCGATATACCCAGAGAAGCAAACCAGAGTACAACTTTTAACGAAAATTTATTTGACGAAAACTTAGATGCACAAATAACAGAACAAGAAATTCATTCGGCTATCTTTTGTCAGAAAAATAACAAGTCCCCGGGAAACGATAAGTTGATAATAGAAATATTCAAATCAACATATGATATTTTATCTCCGATCTTACTTAAAATTTATAATAGAATATTTCACAGCAATGAATACCCATTAACTTGGGGAGAGGGAATAATCACGCCTATTTTTAAAAAAGGGGATGTCAACGACCCCCAAAATTACCGTGGAATTACACTAATAAATGTTCTAGCAAAAACATATTCACAAATTTTATTGAACAGACTTACAAAATGGACAGAAAAAAATGAAAAAATCAGCAAATACCAATTTGGATTCCAGAAAGGAAAGTCTATAGTAGATTGCATCTTTATCCTTCATGCTATAATCTCAAAAGTTCTTGACTCGGGAAGTAAATTGTACTGTATCTTCATTGACTACGAAAAATGCTTTGACAAAATAGACAGATCTTATCTGTTGCAGAAACTACTAACAGAAAATATCAGCTCTAAATTTGTGAATGCTATAAGATCAATGTATAAGACGGTAAAGTCATGTGTAAAATATAATTCTTCCTTCTCAGACTTCTTCGAATCACATATAGGCTTGAAACAGGGGGATCCGAGCTCGCCTCTGCTTTTCATGCTTTTCGTAAATGATCTCACCAAAAGTATTAATACGGATTTGCATGATATTTTCACTGTAAATGAACTGAAATTATTCTTGATACTTTTTGCAGACGACCAGGTCCTGTTTGCAAAGTCGCCTGAAACTTTAAAGTCAATGATGACTGATATTGAATATTATTGCCGTATTTGGGGCTTGAAAGTAAATACATCGAAAACTAAAGCAATGATATTTGAAAAGGGTAGACATTCCAAGCATGATTTTTACATATACGATACACCGATTGAATTAGTTAATTCCTTCAAATATCTCGGTGTCACATTATTCAAAAACGGTAACTGGTATAGAACCCAAAAATCAATAGCACAGCACGCGTCGTTCGCACTGCATAACGTATTCACTATTTTGGAACATATTGAATTACCTACTTCTCAAAAGTGTAAATTGTTTGATTCATTGGTAGGCTCCATCCTCAATTTTAGCTCAGAAATATGGGGACCGCATGAAGCTAAGGATGTGGAACATATTCACGTAAAGTTTTTACGAAAAATAATTGGAGTAAGAAAGTCTACAAATCTTTCAGCGATTTACGGTGAACTAGGCCGTTTTCCACTTTGTATTATTCGTAAAATAAATATGGTTAAGTACTGGATCAAAATACTAAAACAAAATGACACATCTATTGTGAAACAAATTTATATACTTTTACAAACCGACGCTGATCTAGGTAATACATATAACGGAAAAAATTGGGCATTTTGTATGAAAGATATACTGACCAATCTTGGACTAATGAATGTATGGAATAACCAGTTTGAGATCGATATACCTTTTCAAGTCATAAAACAAAGAGTTATTGATATCTATTTGCAAAAGTGGTATGCCGATATCAACAACTCTGGTCGTCTGCAGACATACTGTATATTCAAACATAACTTTGAAGTAGAGAAATATTTAGATGCAATAACTGATAACAAATATAGAACTTCTTTAGCTAGATTTAGAACATCTTCTCATAGTCTTTGCATAGAATCCGGAAGATATGATAATACACCTCGCGAACTAAGATTATGTAAATCATGTACAATGAGAAAAGTCGAGAATGAATACCACTTCTTGTTGGTTTGCCCTCATTATCGTGATCTTAGAAACAAATATTTTAAAGCATATTATTGTCACTGGCCCACGATTTTCAAATTTGATAGTTTATTGTCTTCAAATTCAAAGAAAACTATTCTTGCTCTCTCTAAATATATCTATTTTGCAAATAAAAAGCGAATCGACTAATCCTGAAAGATTATATTCATCTTGCACTGAACACAGTATGCACAACCTAGTTTACATGTCGATGTTCCATCTTTCTGTAAGATGGCTCATACTCTTATAGAAATAGTTAATATGATTCTGTGTATTTTGAGACTTGACTTGTGGTTTATATACAGTTTTTGGACACACATTTTTGTATTCTTTGTTAATCTAACCTCTTCTTGAAATCCATTGTTTGATCTTCATATTTTGTTAAAATATGCTATAAACATTGTAATATGTTTTATGCGTAATAAAATATTCGTATTCGTATATATCGTGTCAAATTTTTACTTATGCAGTCAATCGATATTTGACCAAGACGATTAGCTTTATGTGACTCGATATCTTTTCTCTGCATGTAATGGGTATTTTCATTTAGAATCCTAAGTGTTAACAATTTGCAGCTTAGGGGTTATATTTTCTACAATTACAAATGAAGGTTTTCTAAGGACGCAAACAGGAGATCGCGATTGATTTGAACTGTAAATATCAAAGTTAAATAAAGATGCGACGTAGAGCAGTGTATGTCTTAGTTCAGGTGGTCTCATATCGGATTCAGCCAACAAATTATTCCGTTAGTCTCATATCATGTACATGCACGTGTATTTGTTATTGCGATTCCAACAGACATGACATCGATCCCTGTCACTGATGTCACTTTAGGTATGCCCTTCGACAAGAACCTGATGCCATATATGCTTAAGTTAGTCAAGCTGCAAGTGGGTACCAGTGATTAAAATTATTGTTCTCTTAAACAACGGATTTCGCCATTGAGCAATTATGCACACATTATACAAGTAGGTATTGTATACTGTAATAAATTGGAAGAAATTTCGCATTAATTCATTTTGTTCACGTCGTTTATAGTTTATACATATGTAGAAATGAAAAACTCTAGTTAGAATGCCTATCTTTAAAAACTCTGTATTGCAAGAATGGTTAGTTAAACGAGCACACAGGGGGTCTGGTACATAAATTGTTTTAATTTAGTGTCCTAGAGTCTACGGTATATACATTTTATTTACAGGCAAATAGAAATAGCAAATACACATATAGTGTCGTTTATTTTTCATTTTTATCACTTATTTATTCCGGCATATCTTTTGACATTTTACATAATAATTATGTTATCATGTATAAACACCTGGAAAAAAATAAGTATCTCGTTGAAATTTCATCGTGACTTCGAAATCAACCTGTCATTGAAGTAGCCACAAAATAAGCTTACGTAAGAGAATTCTGTCCGAAGCAGCAAACATTTTGCAAAATAAAAACAATAAAATTGGATATAAATCTTAACTTTTAAGGGTGGTATTGTTCAACATTTTAAGGTGCTGTAAAATCCAAAATTTGAACACTTAAAAGTATGAAAATACAGCTTTCATTGAAATGTCTAAACTTGATAGCTCATTGTAGTTATGTCATGTCATGTCTCTAGATGGCATCAATAATTCAAAACTTCAATAACAGATAAAGCCACCGCGTGCCTGGATGACGGAATCAACACTACGTCTCACGTCGGGTTTGGTGAATAGACAGGTGACGCCACGCGCGATGTAAAGCAGCGTGTATATCGACAAAACAGGAAAATCGTAAATAGTATTCGTTAATATCACAATATATTTGGCCTCTTTTATCATATTCAATGTACTCGCATTTCTAATCATAACTATTTGTTTATCTGAAGACACTGATCCGAATCGCCAGATCAAACTCTTCATCGTCTAGCTCTTCAATAGAAACAATTGATTTATTAGCTAATTTCTCATTAATGCATTATAATGTCCAGAGCATAAAACATAAGCTCGATACCATATATGCTGAGTTTAAAGATTTCGACATACTTTCTTTCTCTGAAACTTGGTTAAATACCTCAACACCTAATTATGATGCCATCTTCGAAATTTACATGCACCAGAAAGGAAGGACGTAGTTGGGGACAGTCATGGAGGTATCCTTTTATATGTGAGAGATACACTTCACTACACACGTAGACGGCACTTAGAAAATCAGGGGGTCGAATGTATTTGGTATTTGAGCTAGTCACCAAAAATAATCGAATTTTGTTTGGAACATTTTACAGACCTCCTAAAATAACATGTTATGAACACACAAAGATCGAGGACTCTATCCACCTTGCTGTAGACACTGGCATTAAAGACATCGTCATCACAGGCGATTTTAATATCAACATGCAAAATTCAGTTATGGCTAGAAAGACAAATAGTATTTGCCAACAGTTTTCTTAAACAAAATGTTAATCAATCAGACCCTACACATTTCACTGAAAACTAATGTTCTTTGATTGATATTGTTCTTACGTCCAACCCCAGACTTATTTAAATGTTTGGTGTAGGCGAGCCGTGTTTAGATCAGTTTGTACGATTTCACTGTACTATCTTCGGTCAGTTTAATATAAAAAACATATGGCTATTTGATAAAAGTAATTACCAACTTCTAAGAGCAAAAAGCTTCAAACACAAAGTGGGATCACTTAAAAGACGCAAATATTAATATCTATTCAAATACCACAACTAATGCAATTCTTATTGTCTCCAAACTGTGTATTCCAAATAAAGAGGTTACAATAAGGCGTAGTGATCCTCCTTGGTTCATCTCGAATTTTAAATCATTAACTTATGGTGGTATATTTCAGCCGAAAGAACTTTCTGAAGCTATCTACACCTCTCTAGGAACTTTTTAATCAATCACTGTCTACATCTACTAGTCTCCAATCAGGTTTTATTCCGGGCGACTCAACAGTAAATCAGCTAAGGATTTTCCTCCGGGTGCCCAATCGAAGTGGAATTACATTTGAGTAGGCATACCACACGGTTTCATCTTGGGCCAGTTGCTCTTTCTTACTTATATAAATGACATAGTAAATGATATTAATGCCCACATCCGTCTCTTTCGGGATCATCTACTATTAAGTAAAGACTTGTGTCAATTAATATCTTTACTGGTTAATGTAGTCGCTTGCATGTAAAACTTGAACCTAAATGTCTAAGTCCTACAAAGTCAGTAATTTGCATTACATTTGGTCGAAAGTTATCTAACTTGTTTTTCTTATACCCTTGAAGAGATAAATGATGTATAAAATCAATCCCGCAACGTTTAGAAGAGACATGTGCATGATAGTAGCTCGCATATAAAAGTTAAGCCAACATATCTAAGCCAAACAGGGACCATAATTTGAAATAAATTCATTCAAGAGTTATCTAACATGACTGTCCGATACCCTTGAAAACTTCGCCCAAGTTTCTATGACAGTAACTTGCACAAAAACCTTTTACAAATTACCAACCTGCATGCAAAACTTTAACAAGAATTAGTAGGCCATACTTTGAATAAATTCAGTCAAGTCTTGAAGAGTAATCTAACATGACTGTATGATAATTTCTTTGATGAAGTTTTAAATCAATCCAATTAGTAGCTACTGGTATATGATAGTAGCTTGCACGCAAAACTTTAAGGGTGTCAGAAAAGCAAGTAAGATAGCTCCTGACCAAATTTAATTCAAATTACAGTCTTTGTTGGACTTAGACATTAAGGTTTAAGACTTACATGCAACACTTACATGGACATACTTATCTCATTATCCAGTGATAGGATTGAGTTGAAACTTCATAAAAATGTTAAGGGGTATCCGGCAGTCAAGCTAGATAACTTTGACCAAATTTGATTAAATTATTGCCCTTGTTTAACTTTGGTAAAGTTTTTGCATACAGGTTACTATCAGTCTCATTATCAAGTCTCAGTATCCCGTGATTGGACTGATTTGAAACTTCCATAAAGCATCCAGGGTTATCATTCATTCAAGGAACATAATTTTAATTGAATTTAATGCTAAAGACGATCGCGTTAGTCAAAAAATGTTTTTCTTAAATATTAATTGATTTATTGTGACAAACAATCGCTTTTTTATAAATCATGAAAAAGAAATCTTTAAAGCAGTTATATCGCTGTTACATATTTTATACATAAATTTATAGCTAAAAACCAATATATTAAGATAATTTATTACGTCCCTTTAATAAGCACCAAAAAAGTCAATATTTAACAAAGAATAGCTTTTAAAACCTCTTAAATGCTTTAAGAAGGATATAATTTTGTCAGATATTTTTCTTATGCAATATTTAAATGAAGACATAACATTATTGACATAACGTTTTCTTTTCAAACTGATCAAATCATATTGTCGAATGAAAAAGAAATATGATTTTTTTTGTCTTAAAACGAGGTCGCTATTTCATTTGCGCAGAGAGAAACCTAAAAAAAAGTAAAAAAACAATATGAAGATACACTTTGTAGCTCCAATGCAACCATTATGCAACTTGTACTTAAGCCTGAATAATGAAGCTTGTATATTGGGTAATTTTTGGTTATCAAAACTCAGGAACTTTGATCCGGGTCAAATCAATCAAGTGATCAATTACGATTATAGAAAACGGTAGTCTGTCTCGGGTATACAGCGACATAGCTTGGGTCAATCGGAAGAGACATCTAAGGGAACTCTTCAGTTAAAACATTTCTGTCATTTTATTAATGTCAAGACAAATTTTATAACATTTACTTATTATGACCTTTAGGCCATGCAGGCGACTAAAGTCCGTTCTTTTTGCCTTTGCATTGCACTTTAGAGCACACTCTGTTTGTAATTTTCTATATTATAAAATGTAATAAATATTAAACATATTATTATATATTTTTTTGATTTGACTATGATACTAAATCACAAAATATTAGATAGCAATAGCTGAACCGTTTACGTGTTTACACATTCATTTTAAAAGTATAACCATGAACTCGAATATTTTGTATATTGAGCCTAGACGTACAGTGTCGTACGTTTCAGAAAATATTGTAAAAGAAAACTTATTTAATTCAATTTTTATATATCATTACTCCGGTGAACGTTGTAAAGTAAGGCCAGAGGGATTGGTCGTTTAGCTTTTTGGTTTCAACCCAAACCTGTTGACCTTTTTCCATATACAAAAGAACAATGTTTCCGCCAGTATCATCTTCACCAGTTTCTGATGGCTCCGAAACTGCGGTCATATACTCATTTCCATCTCTCTTCAAAGTAAGGAAAGCTTCAGCCTTTACAGACGATTCCACAAAAACTGCAAACAAGTAAAGGCCTGATGTTGGACAGGTAAATATTCCAGTCTTATTATTATAATGATGGTCCGTCCAGGTGATGCTATCGTCAAAAACAACGATTCTTCCTGCTTGTATATTTGACAGCTCATGAGATAACTTCGCTGAGAAGGCCACTTCATCTGGGTCCACAGAACCTAAATATATGCATTAAATTACTTGACAAAATGTATTCGTAAAAATGGTCTTCTGACTTAAATAAAATTGCAGTTTTCAGACAACTCTCCAATTATATTTTAAAGACGTTTTAAATATCATTACATGCACATGTTTTGAAAGCCATTGGCATTCCAAATCGTCCAAAAACATGATCCGATATTTTGTCTTTGATGAACAAGAACCTTTTTTCAAATATACATATATGTAACAGCAATGTCTTGTTACACCGCATATGACACAGCTGGTCCACAAACAAAACTGACATATAAATATTTTGGAAATTGGTGATGGTTGATGTTGAGGCATGGCCCCAAAAGAATTCAAGGAGACCAATTCTAGCTGAACAAGCAGAAACTGACACGACACCACATCTACTGACTGACATTTACTGTTATCGAATAATATGCATCGATTTATTAAAGATTCTAATTAAAAAAGATATATGGAATTTTATACCCCTAACCCCATCTTCTAAATAACTAACTGAACGGTATACCAGAAAGAATAATTTGTCAATATTCAGTAACCATTATATAACAATTTAACATAATTTTGGTAATAAAGTATTCAGTATACACTGTAGAAATACAGTAAGAACACATTCATTTATGAGCCTGCCCAAATGATAGTGATGTATACGATTACATATTAGTTTCATATGAATGAAGATTTTATGATTATTTGCCGTAAAACATAAAAAGTGGTTTAAAAGCTGGAAAAGATAAGTAAAACAGAAGAAAAGAAAAAAAAAGGTTTTTTATGGGATTTGAACTCCATCCGAAAAAGTACGGGGCAGACGCCTTAACCATTACTCCACGGAGTCCGACTATTATGCCGAAGGAAAAAATAAGCGTATAATAATAGACGCAAATAGACTGTGTCTACAGTTTACATCTCAGAAGTACTTCAATTTTTCAATGAAGAGAGACGCATTTATTCGATTTAGTGTGCTCACCCCGTATTAAATATAGCGGGGCAAGGATGCAGGTAACCAGATAAGGGAAGTAAAGGCCGGAAAAAAGAAACACTTATGATTGTAATTTGATTTCCATTTTAACAAATTATGTATTCAAAAGTTTAGTAGTATATCAGTTTATTATATGCTTTCATATTGCCCCGTTCACTTTGCCTTAGAGAGTTCGTTCAGTATTCTACGGTACTGCACGTTGGCAAGGAATGATACTGAACGTTGGCAAGGGGGCGGTCCTAGCGATCAGCTGTACGGACTATTTTATTTGTTTGCAAACATCGTTTTACTGAGGTTTATATGTCGAAGTGTGACCGTTTTTTACAATTAAATAATCTACGGTCTTAAAATAAAAAAAGAAACTTCAATCGTTTCCAAGTAGACGTAAAAGAGTTTCATTTTTAAAAAGGTTCGAATTTTTTAGGGCACGCAATACCAGTTCTGGTTACGAAAGTTACTGGTACGTATTTCAGCCAAGTATTGATAAACAAAAGGAACGATGTTTTGCATGTAATCGTTAGAAAGAGAAAACATTTTTAGGAACGTACATCAAGTTGATGTATTCACATTTCAAAGTACAAACCTGCATCCGTAGGAAAAGTCTTGCGTTTTTCAAAACAAGATGGCGGACGGCAACTGAAATTTCTAACCGTATAATTGACGTCAACGTTTCTCCTAATAAATGACGTCACGTATAAACAACAATATTGAATCGAGTCTATTAATACGCAATAAAGAAAATGTACATGGTGAAATAGTACGCTAGTTGTCTGAGAAATTTCAAGATTCATTTATTGCTTTTTGCTAACAGAATGTCATTTTTGTTCATATTCAATATGAAAGTATATAATAAAAAGGTTATTGAACTTGTATGGCGAAATATTACTTGGAACTCGTTGATTTGGCGGGAACAACTCGCAAGCCAAATCAACTCGTTCCAAGTAATATTTCACCATACAAGTTCAATAACCTATAGTATCAAATCCATAAACATTTTTGCGAAAATATACCTACGTGTATACCTATTCTTTGGAGCAAAAGCATCTCGTCTTCGATTTCTTCGTAACAACCCTGAAAAGAAGACATTTTCTTAACTTTTGTCACAGGGTATGCATAATCATGCAAACATGGCTGTTAGTTTAAAACAAGTACAGTGACTGATAATGTTGTTCAATATTAGATTCACTGGAGAAAAATGTTACAACCCTTATTCAGATATTAACACCATGTTCACAGAAATGGTTCGTAAACTCATGCGGAAATGTGTAAAAAATGTTTGAGATATTTAAGTCAGTGGCTCAGGTGAGTTTTTAGGGTCGTCCGTCGGACAAACAATTAATTTTTAACACTCTAGTACCCACACGTCTGGAGTAATCCTATTCTTATTTGGATAAAGCTCATGATAAGATCTCGAAGAAGTACGATTATAGCGTTTTGTTGCGTTAATGTCCCTGATGGAGCAAACGTTGTCATACTTTACCATTTTACACTCCAAAAGCTACATTAATTGAGCAATGAATAGACTATATATGGTAACACGATCTCAATCAAGTACGATTATGGGTCAGATTGAAGCTATACTTACGGAACTATTGCACCTGATATATTTGACCTTTTTAACGCTCTGGGGTGCATTTCATCATAATTCCTAGGAAAGCTAAGATAGGAGCACTCCTAGGATGATCTTAGGATTTATCCTAAGAGCGTTTCAACAAACGTTCCTAGGAAAATAACTGACTTAGGAACTTCGCAAGCACAAATAAGATAGAAATGAATGAAATAATACATTTCTCCTATCATTTATTCATTTTTCTTTCACAAATCGAGGTTTACAATGTATTTTTTGCATAAAAATATCGTTAGAACAAATAAATTTACTGATTATAGCCTAACAGCACGTCATCATAAAAATCGAAAAATGACTGTAGAATTTTTATTTTTGAAATAAACATACTGTTGTTGGTATTCATTTTCTTAGTTAGAACATTTCCTATCCATCTATAGCGATTCTGAAGCAAAATTTGAGAAAAAGTTAATTTTCATTTTTTTCGTCACCATCCAATTTTCACAGTTAGTTTTCATTATACTTGTATGATATTGTATGTAATCGATAAACCACCTATAAAAAGCGGAAAACTATCTATAAAACTGCATCAGTTAATTTTAGACAAACTTTGCACATAGGACAGCCCTGGACCACTCCTAGAGTTAGGAGCATTTTGCACTGAAGAGCAATCCTAATAATTTTATTGAAACGCACCTACGACAAATTTTTGAACTTAAGATTATATTCTGTCCTAGTAGCTTTGATGAAACGCAGCCTTGGATGCTACATTTCTTATCTTAAGTAAACCTTTCGATGCTTTAATAAGTTACAGCTCGGGCAAGACCTTCATACGATGTACCCTTTGAGAATTTGTAGTTCAAGGTTTAACTAAATCTGTTAAAGTTGTTTAACATACCTGTAGGTGTTCTACTTTCGTCGAGTCTGTGAATAAGTTCTTCTTGTTTTGTGCTCACGGACTGCACGAGTACAAGTAAGGATTTCATTTGAGTCTCTAATTCTAATACTCTTTGACTGAGGTTTTCACTTCTGGGACGCTTCTGACTTTCTGCTTCGGAAACATCTACACGGCTATTAGCCTATCCGGTGAATTAAATAATTAATGAAATATTTTCTGTTCATTCGTTACTGTTGTTGTTGTTGTTGTTGAGTATATGTGACAATCATAAAGTTTATTATGATATTACGATAAATTATAAATGTCATACTGAAACTATATTTTTCATTTACGGTAATGTTTCTTAAAAGTCATAACATTAAACGAATAATATACATAAATATCGGATCGATATCGTACAACATCTGATCAAAGTAATACAATTTTACTTTCTCACTTTATCGTACAATATTTCAGACTACGCTTTATTTACATTTTATTTTAATTTTATCCAGTACCTTGTATAATACAAACATATGAAAACTGCCTAGTACCGTTTGTAAAACATATTAAGCTCATAAGTAATGTCTACGAATGTTTAAACAATTTTGCTACTTTAAGTAAATTGCCGCGTGGATATATACAGCATATATCTATTAAAACAGCCAAACGGTTAGATAAATGAAGTATTGTATAACATCTAAAATATCTAAATTCAAACCTGTGCGTGAACTACAAAACTCCCAAAAGCAATCAAATAAATGAAAAAGAAAAACATTTTCGCGGCACAAATGATTTATTTATTTCGATAACTAGCCGATGCCTTATATACGTTCTGGTCATAAAATCTTACAAATGTGAATGCCTTCTGAATGCAGAAGCACATTTATGTTTGGAATCAATTGTCAACAATACGTTTTTCTTTTGCAATTTATAGTTACCTAGAGTGGCAGGAATCTGTTACGAATTTCTGAAACCTACGTGTAACAGGTAATTTTGTTTTCAAACATTAAAGTACAAAGATAACAAGAACTGCATCGTGTATATGCAATAACATGTCGAAGTTAATTTTTATATTATTCTGCTAAACTAACAATCTAGTAAGAGACAATTGCAAATGACAAGAATTAATAACAATTTTTAACTCTCATGGCACAAAGTGCCAGGGTGAGCTATTGTTACCGTTTGATGTCCGTCGTCGTCTTTGTTCGTCGTCAACACATGTTTCAAACGACAAGGAAGATTCCTGCCAAGTTTCATAAACATTGACTAAGGGGTTTCAGAGGAGATCTCGTTCGAAGCAATTGTTGACGACAAACAAAGACGACGACGGACATCAAACGGTAACAATAGCTCACCCTGGCACTTTGTGCCATGAGAGTAAAAAAATGTTATTAATTCTTGTCATTTGCAATTGTCTCGTACCAAAAGTTGCTTAAGGAATTCTGATCCACGCAGGCCTCTGGTTGCCACGGTAACCAAAGGAAATCTTCTCTGACACTACTGATCAGAATTTAATTTAATGTGGCCCAAATGATCACCAGATATTTCTAGAATGAAGCTGATTCATTAAAAATAAGACCTGCAGTAGGGTTGGACTGTTTTATCTGTTTCATCTATATAGAAACTTCAGAAATCTTCTTCTCTGAATCTGCTGGTCAGAATTTAAATTTGGTTGACGAATATGATCACCTTATTACTTTCTGCTAAAATGAATTTGATCCCTTTAAAAATGAGGCATCAAGTGGGTGGGACTCGCTATCAAAATTGCTAAAATGAAGTTGATCCCTTAAAAAAATAGGCGTCCAGTGGGGTGGGGGCAATTTTTCTATATAATCTATATAGAAACTTCAAAAATCTTCCTCTCTGAAACTGCTGGTCAGAATTTAATTTAAGTTGACAAATATGATCACCTTATTACTTTCTGCTAAAATGAATGTGATCCCTTTTAAAATGAGGCCCCAAGTGGGTGGGACTGTGTGTTATAAATATTCCGTGTAGAAATTTTTAAAGTTTTTTTTCTCTGAAACTAATCGCTAGAATTCAATTCTATTTGACACAAATATCATCTCATGACCCTCTACCAAAATTGTTAAAACAAAGATTATTCCTTAAGAAGTAAAGCCGCAGTGGGGTGGGGCTGTTTTCGCTATATAATCTGAATAGAAAATTTAAAATCTTGAAAATCTGTATTGTCAGTCTTGCATTGAGTTTTTATACCACAGTTTGATCTTTATACGCTACACAAGTAATGCAAGTATAATGTTTCTCTGTTGATTTAAGTGAGCGATAAAGGGCCCTATTGTTTTAGTTTTTGTAATAAACAAGGTAACTCTACACCTTAGTACCAACGACTGATAGAAAACATCATCATAAACTTGAAGAGGTAACTGTATCCTATCCACTTCAGTTGCTTGCCCTTTTTCAAAAATTGTATCTATATGAGGTAGACAATATACAGACGAACCAACGCACACCAACAAATGCGTGGTTGCTTAAATTGTACTTAAGGATCTTCCTATTACATTTAATGTTGTATGTTATCAATACTGTACGTAGAATGAGTTCTTGCTGTTGGAATTTTGCAGAATATTAACAAACTGACTTGTTTCAGTTTTAAAGTTTTATTCACACATTTTTCAAAGATATTATAGATAACTGAATATCATGATGAAAGTAGGTATATCTGTCTTTTATACAAGTACGTTTAAACATTTAATGCTGAAGATGGAACAAGACGTTGACAACACAAAATCGACAAACGACAGCAAAATTGCAGACATAGTTTTATGTATATCTGTAATATGGATAGTTGATGATAATGAATAATATAATTTTCCCCAAAACAATTACACTTGCACACTGAAGGATTACACAATAATGAAGAAGGCAGTGATCCTAGATGAAATCTTACATTAATCACAAAACTATGATAAAATTGGAGGATTGTAAAACTTAAAACTTTGATCACAGTTTCAACAATCATGCTAATGCTGCATTAAAATATACCAGCGAATTTAAGATGTATTATATCTATGAAATAAATGGTGTATTTTTTATGATTAAAGTCAAATCTATACATTTTTGTAACCTCGGAAAGAGATATAAAGTATGAATCCACCAATTAAACATATAATCATTTTGGACTTATCAAAGTTGCTATACTTTTGCTGAACCTTTTGTGTGAAAGCCATTTCTCTGAAACATTGGTGATTATTATCTTTGGTTTCTATGACTTTGTCACAATGCTACTACAGATCCAGCGGTAGTAATACTGAAGGACATAAATTCAAAGTCATATTTCAACAATGAGTAACGTGCTTCATCTGAAATTGAATAGAAGTTTTGTTTCAATACAGAAAATAACATGAACTAAGTCAAGCATATAGTCTTATAATGGTGTGATTCAAGATAAGATCTTAGCCTTATTCTACAGTATTACTCGCAGCCAAATGGGCATATGTGTGGATGTTCCTTTAAATAGAAACAGTTTTGTATGAGAGTCTGTATCTTTGTAACCCGTACAAAGTAATTATTTGCAATCAGTGTTGGTGTTAAGACATGCGTGGTGAATTTAAACTGTTTAACTGCATATAGCTAAAACCGATTCATTTTTTTCTGAAAGGAAGTTAAAACAAAATGATTGAAAGCATTCTTCTTCTGTCAGGTGCATTAGATATGGTATTTACATACTACCGACAAGTCAAACAAACATTGTTTGCTACTGTAAACTGCATATGAATCCCCTTATTAGATAAGTTATTCGTCAGTAAACATAGTGCAGGAAGAAATGTCAAATAACTTAGTGATTAGAAGCAAAGGTATGACCGTTTCTGTTGTTCGTGTTTTTCTTCTTGCGTGTGTCAGGTACTTTTGCATGTATAATAAATGTACTTTTAGTTTGTGTTTTGGTATCCTTACGTCTTGAAATCGTCTTTTTAAATTGCTAACTGTCCTACAGTGAGGTATACATTTGTTTACAAATTTTTAATAAATCGATACATATTATTCAATTACAGTAAAGGTTTGATACTGCCAGTCAGACAGTAGATGAGGTGTCGTAGTAAAGGTTCAACCATCCTTGTTTCTGCACGAATGGTGCAGGTTTATAGTAGTGGTTTTCAAAAGCCTTTCCTTAAGTACCAAAGTTGCAAATAGTTCCGGCAGTACAAATGCACATCGGTCACGAAATAGTTCCGACAACAAGATCGCATTCTTCAAAATATGTTATGATCATAAGGGTAAAAAATTAAATGATTGAACAAATAATATAATATCTCAATGCAAAACAAACTTAGTTTTAAACGTAATGTTGTAAATATAAACAAAATGACCGAATTGTATATAGAAATGTGCAGTGATCTTATCATAGCATCACGTGGGTCTTTACTCAACCGATTAACACTTAACTGTCGGGTTTTGTCTACGCTCAAAAAAGTAGTCTAATACTCATTAATCTTAAACGACACGAAATCGAATTGGCGAGAATAGATATATCAACAATCATAATGGAGCCATGTTTAATCCTAATTAATACATATTTCAACTACGATTGTAATGACTTTGATAATGTGAGAATATTCCGCCCAACTGTACAAATTTTGACATACGTGATCATACCTCCGCTGAACAGGTGGGAGCATTTTTAATGACCGTGTAAACAAACGTGAGTATATGTAGCTGTTTTTTATATTACACATATTTTTGTGATTGTATATTGTGTTTCTCTTTCATTTGACACTTTGTATAGCCTAAACTTTTTTTCAATTGTGCGACCAATCTGTAAGACCTAGGCAAACTGTGCAAAAGGGATTATTGTCAAGATGTACCCAAACCAAGATGTACCCATACCATGATGTACCCAACAGAAGTCAAGATGTACCCAGATGAAATTCAAGATGTACTCATTTATAAAAATGTTTTACTTGATGTTAAATTGGTGTTCATTGATAATTTTGTTCAATAATAAAGAGTTTGAAGATAATATAAAGTGAGTAGATAATAAGTTTTAATATTTTTGCTGGTAAACATGAGTAGAATTAAATCAGTGACATACCTTTGGTATTATAAATGTATCCTAAGTTGCAATAATCCATATCAAATTCCAACCTAACAACACTATATTATTTAACCAAAATAAGACAAGAATATTAAATATTGTTTATTGAAATAGTATTAAATTATACTTAAAGTATGAACTCTTATCTAAACAACTATCACTTACATTTGTTGTTTACACCTCCTTAGGTGTGATGCAAATAAAAGCTGTAATAACAGCAACTGATAAATTAGCTGTTTGCTGTCCTTTAATTGAGCTTGCCACCTTAATTATGATTTAATTATATATGGAGCCATTTTCATTCATTTTAATGTCTCTTACATTAAAAATATCTGTTTCTAAAAAAATTTTAGAGTGTTATACTCAATATCAAACATCTAATATTTGACAAATTACCTTTTCCTTTCTCATTATCAATTTACAAAAATTATCATCATTAAATTCTGTTAAACACTTATAAAACATAAGTACATCTTAACTTCCATGTGGGTACATCTATGACTATCATCTTGACCAAAACAAAGTGGGTACATCTTGGTGTGGGTACATCTTGACTAGTTCCCGTGCAAAAGTAGGTCAAGCTACATGTATCAAGTCTCGTGTTTACATTCTATGTTTGTTTGGTGACCCTCTTTCATTGTGGTTTCTGGTTGAGACGTAAAAGCGCAGATAACTATAAAATGTCCGTATGTAAAATGGGTCTGCGTTTAGAGTCTTACTTATTGAGACATAATGGTATAGTGATAATATGATTATCTCCCTTAGGAGTACGAACAAAATTGGCCAAACGCACTTTAGTCTAGAATCTAGGTTTCTTTATATTGTAAGTATTTTGGTAACTTAGCAGATATTTCAAAAGAACTGTTTCAGCATGTATACTTTTGATACTGTATGCTTGATTTGTCATTTGTCATGCCACATGATTAAAAACTGCGTTATGCTTACAAAGCTTATAGGTCAATTCGTACATAAGTCAACTCGTACCCGTATCTGGCTTCGAAACTACATGAACCTAGTCATTTCATACCTGAATTGGTCAACTCGTACGGTTCAAAAAGTCAACACTTACAAATATCAAAGGTCATTTCACAGTATAAATACAGAATATGACAATACTGTATAATAAACTGACCGTTTTACATGCAAATATTTTTTTCTGTTAGTCACGAGTCTCCCAGTGTGTAGTCAAAATATGTAAGTGACGACTTGAGCATATTCTGAGATATTTTCGTTTTTGGTCGAGTTTAGCTAACTTCCAATATTTCGACTACAAGAACGACAAATTTTACAAACTAATAATTAATATAACATTGATGACTGTTTTCACAGACCCGAAGAGCGGCCATTGTATATAGCAAAAAGCCATAGTGCACAATTAGGTGGTCTAGAATTTGCTATTCTCGGCTTCACTATCACATCGTACTGACCAGTTAATCAGTTAACCAATCAGATTATTAGGTTATTTCTTCATTCGGTTAAAGGTGAAAACTTGGTCTTTACCTTTGACTCATATGCAAGTTTAAATTTATTTTTAAAGAAGCAAATAGCTTTTACATATAATAATTATTCTCAGCTTTGCCGTGGCATCAGACTGACCAGCTAACCAATTGGATTATCTGATCGTGTTCATTTCTTCATTCGGTAAAATGTGAAAACTCAGTCTTTACCGTAGACTCTTATGCAAGTTTAACTTTATTTCAAAAGTAACAAAAAGCTTTTAACAAAATTCTGTTATCATTAATCCAATCTGACAGTTACAAGGAAATGGTAGACCGTCTTTTTCTTTCATTTTCATTCTTGGGTATTGTAAATTTTGAAAACTCCAGAGATGAAAGCCTAGGAAACACCTTTCCCGAATGTACATAATTTGTCAGTATCCGTATGTGCGAAGCTGAGAATAAAACAATCTGATAGTTTCAAGGCAACGAAAGATCGTCGTCTCCGTTCATTTTTAATCTTGGTTTTTGTATTATTCAAAGTTAAACATAGAAACCAGTGTTGACAGCCACGGAATCACCTTTCCTGAATGTAAATAATTAATCAGTGCCCGGATGCGCAAAGCCGAGAAAAGCAGGAGAGATATTGCCCATTCTTGGCTTCGCACTGACATCAGACTGACCAATTAACCAATCAGATTGTTAGGTCACATTTATTCATTTCTTCATATTTAATTTGATATTAAATTTTCCAATCTGTTCTTGCAGAAATGTGATGCGCCCTTTGATGTCAATGTGGTAGAAGTTGAGGCAATTGGAATAGAAGACTAGCATGCAGAACTGTTTCTTCAAATTTGTGAAAGTCTTTCAAGACCATCAACCTGTTGAAATGGGCTCTTGATACAGAAAATAATGAGGATGTGTAAATGGCCAGAATGACAGGGGCAATTAGCATGATAAGACTGGAAATTGAAAGAGGGAGCAAGACGGTTAACATATCCTGCAAGACATATTTTGCTATCGGATTTACAATGTAGAAACTGTCTTCTTCGAAATTGGGAAAGATAATGATACTTTGGAATAACTTGTCCTTATGTGCTTCCTCTCCATCTGTACATCATCATTGCAAATGTGTGTATAATTAATCAGACGGGGAAATTTGTCAAAAATGTGAACAATGAAAAGACATTGACTTATGAAAGAGACTGCAGTTTTGACCATTAACACCAATCACATTGGTTACTTGTTTCCTAACTGTTCATTTACACTGGGAGCCACTTCTAACCCGACACTTTTAAAATTCGATTTTCTCCAATACGGTTCAAGATATTTATTTCAAATTAAATATTGTGTTGTTTGGCAACATTACCTGTATAAAAATGATAAAACCTTTCAACTGTGACGATCAGTTAGTTTTGCACGTGTGACAAGTACGATTTCACCATTTTGCACGAGGAAATGTAGGTGGGCGAAAAATATCGATTTTCATTTTCACTTTATTATTCTATAGCGCAATTCAAACCGTAAAAACAGAATTTTGATTTAAAAAATCAGTCACTTCGAATGAATAACCAAGAGCGTGGTCGCGCAATTGACATATTGCGTGCCGGCTTATCACTCAGACAGTCACGTATATAAATGCATCATAGGCCTATTTATTTAGCAATAATGTTATTTGCAAAACTAAGCAGTATCAACCTATAAATCGTAACAAAGGTGGAAATTTATCTGTAAAATACAATTACATTGTATTTCGTTTCTTTACTCCGATGTACGGATTTTATTATGAATCGGTGACTTTTCTCATTGTTGGGATTTCACGTTATGCCATTTTGTGAATTCGGATTTTACAGCGATGGTTTTTATTTTTTTAGTTTTATATGTATTTGTTAATCAATTAAAATTAAATTTCGCAGAAGTATGTATTATGTGTTGAATTAATTATATGCTAAATTTGAACGAAATCTGCTTACAAATAATTCAGTTATACCGAATTATATAAGTGTCGGGTTAGAAGTGGCTCCAAGTGTATAATATAGGGTCAATTATAAATTTCAAACATTTACATCTAAGCAGCTGATAAAGAAAAATTCAGCTATTACTTTTTATTATGATTCGGATTTCCTATTTCTGGCAAAGTTGGGACATCTTTGGTATATGAACACAGTTGTTATCTTTCTACATTTTAAAGGGGCACTCCCTGCATCTAGCAGATTATATTCTCAAAAATAGTTTATGTGATTAATCATGTCATGAACGTAAAACAATAAATAAGTACAATTTCAAAGAAGAAGCGATGGCGAAAAATGCCTAATTTTACCTCAAGTAATTGAGGTCACAAATATTTAGGCTTTCTATAATAAATCACATCCACCCATTTATTGTATGGCATCCACTGTACATAAAATATTATATTGAATAGTTTATGGTAATTGCAGTATATTTTAAACTGCTGATTTTTTAAAAATGGCTGAAACATTTCGATTCTTTATAATAGTTCCAAAGATTCTATGTATTTATGTTTTGGAGGTCATGTAGTTTGTCATCAGTGATAGGGTATGTCCCTTTAAACCAGAATAACACTCTTTAACTCACCTGGCACAAAGTTTCAGAGTGAGCTTAATTGTATTAGACCTGACCGGCGCACTCGCACTCGCACACGTAAATGTAAACGTACAACGTACAACTGCCTAATTTCGGGGGTGATCTCAAACGATTCCAGTATCGTATGAAATCTTTGTTACGTTCATCATTATATCAGTCAATTTACCATTATCCTAACACTCATCATTACTAGCGTTTACTGTAGAACTACTACAAAATTAATTGAACATATACACCTTCATTATAATCATCATGAAGATATTCATCCGTGCAATTAAATTAATCAATAATTAGTTTATTCAAAATCATTATTTTCATGATAGTCATTGTCTCATCAATATCAGTGGTGCCATCATAAAAATAATACCAGTAAGGCCGCTAAAACCAGGTTTTCAATGATTCCAGGAGAAAATAATCTAGAATTAGAAAAAACAATCTTCAACTGACCTTGTCCCAACAGTATTATGAGTAAAATAGAAAATGAGAATAAAAATATACTGACAGCCCCCCCCCCAAAAAAAATGTTTTTACTATTAAAAAAACTATTATACACATGTATAAAATTACAGTACCTTGACCGCCCCCCCCACCCCCCCCCCCCCTCTTTTATCTATTTTATTTTTCAGAAAAAAAAACTGTTATAGTAAGAATGACGTTGACCCCTGCCTCCCCCCATTTTAGAACAATTTTAGAATTTACAAATAATCTATTTAAAGAACACTGACCTTGACATAGACCCTAGTTACCTCAAATGCAATCCAAATCTCCGCGGAAGCTACCCTCACACTGACTTTCATTGTAATTTGTCACTCCTAATCTGAGTTATTAGTCGGAAATTATTTTTCTATTTTAGTAACAGTGACCCTGACTTTGATTCGAGTGACCCAAAATGCAATTCAAAGCTTCCTCTCTACTCAAGCTACCTACATACCAAGTTTGATTGCAATGTGTCACTCCTAACTCGAGTTTTTGAGCGGAAACCATTTTTCTATTCTTAGTAACAGTAATCTTGACCTTTAGCCTAGTGATCCTTAATACAATCGCAAACTTCCTGTCCACGCAAGCTACATATACACCAAGATCCATTGCAATTGGTCACTCCTAATTCGAGATATTGAACGGAAACCATTTCTCTATTTTTTAGTAACAGTGGCCCTGCAAATTGATAATTGTTAAACATGCAATAGCATGGTCCGAAGACACCCACGTGATAAATAACTATTAATTGTCTACATTTGCATTGGTATGATTGTCCATCGTAAACAACACAATTTGACATAACATTGTATTGTTGTTCTACCTTGAGATGGTCCCTCAATATATTGTTCAAGTACAGAGTACGTTTACATGTACATGTACGTTTACAGTTACACTGGTCAGGTCTATTAGGATCGCATTCAATCTGTCGTACATAGCACATCTATCAACATTGTCCTTCAAAGGACAGTTCCTCTGAAACCACTTGCCCAATAATGATTTAACTTGGAAGGGATGTCCCTTGCACAAAGCCTTTTCAAGGTTGTTCAAATAATTCGATTCCATGCAGAACTCTGGTTGCCATGGTAACAGAAAGAAAAAAACTTTATAAATCTTATGCTCAAGAAAGGAAAGCATAGAGCTTAGATATTTGGCTATGGCATGGCCTAGTGGACCTCAACCAAGATTGTTTAAATAACAACCCCGGGTCCAAAATTGACCCGGCATGGGGGTCACTTGTTTTTACATACTGTAGCTTATATAGGAAAAACTTGAAACATCTGCTTCTCTGAAACTACAAGGGTTACAGCTTAGATATTCAGCATGTGACGTAACCTACCGGATATCAACCAAGATTGTTCATACATGTATTATGAAGCTTAATTCAAGACTGAACCTGCACTGAGGTTTCACCTTTGATTAGACTATGTAGGAAAAACTCTAAAAATCTTTTTCTCTAAAACCACTAAGTGTAGAGCTTAAATATTTAGCGTGTAAACAATAAACAAGATTGTTAAAATTGTGAACCCATGGTCAAAATTTACAGCTCCTTGGTAATTTAACATGGGCTTAGTATACACAAATCATGTCCCCCATGTCAAAATTGACCCTTTGGCCTTGTGTTTTAGCCAATAGTAGCAGGATGAGCGATTTTGGTGTTTCTTTGTCAATGTGGCGTTGCCAGGGTTACGAGGGTATTTTTTAAATTTATTGCCTATTCTTGTTTATCCATGATCCTTAAGATAATGCTTGTTATTGACCTTGGGGGTTTGTCTTGTTACTTGTTACTTCATATGCAATTATGTATATACATAAAATTATATGCATTGTAACTTGTTATTTGTTTTTTTTCCATAAACATTACTACACAAATGTACATGTTTCTGTCTGCCAAAATTCCTTTTTAGATCAACATTCCCAAAGCAACTATAATTATGTTGCTTTCTGTAAAGCAGCCAGACTCTGTCTGCTTGTCCTCTGACCACTTGTTATCAGTCTGTCAGTTTTAGGATGTATGATTGTCCTAGATATTTAGTGTGCAATAGTGTCTAGAGGACCTCTTCAAAGTGTGTTCAAATCATGCCCTCGGGGTCACAAAATGACCTGCCCAGGGGGTAGTTTGGTATAGAAATCACTTACAAAATCTGATTTTTAAAAACTACAACGCCTTGAGCTAAGGTATGGGGTATGTAACATTGTCTAGTGGTCTTCCATCTACTTTGTTCAAATCATGCCTCTGGTACAATATTTGGCTGAACCTTGTTTGTCTTTCCAAGGATTGAAATTGCGACTAAAAATCTATTGTTGATTTAATATCATATGTCTCTTGCATTCTTCCCTTTTCAGCACACCTGTCACAAAGTGGTGGAGTAAAGGTTAAGGTGTCTGTCTCTAGTCTTGGAGCTATTCGAACACTCACCATTTGTTGTATGATCTTTAACCTTTACCTTGAAGCACCATCTCCTCTAAAACCACTTATCCAATGTTGAAGCAGTATCAAAGTTGTTCAGATAATTTCATATATGCACATCTTTGGTTGCCATAGCAATGGAAAGGAAAAAAACTCAGAAGCCGGGAGGCAAAGGGCGATGATATTTGGTATGCAGCATTGTCTAGAGGGTCTCTGCCAAGACTGCTTAATTCATGACAACTGGCTCAAAATATTGACTCATTCCGGGGTTCACAGATTTTACCAAGGCTTATAATAAAATTATAGTAATACCTAACCATTTTCTCTGAAGCCAGATAAGCGATAAAGGGGCCTTGCTGGCCATTTTTTTCGAACTGATCCTTGATATATTGCCTTCAATTTAAAGCAGATATTTAAAAAGAATTGGCCATCATCACCATCAGATATTGAAAAAGGAATGGCTTTGTTCAGCACCATCAGTTACACTTTATCATTCCTGATACTTTTAGGCCAAGGTCACTGTGAATTTGTCATTTTAATGATTTCCTTTCGGAGCTCAATACCATTGTTTGATAAACACATTTACTTCAATTGCCAATCACAATTTCCCAATTACATAGAAAACTTCTTTCAATGGAGTAACAAACCATTTCTTTACTGAAATTATTTCGTGCATTCTCTACCCTTGTGACTTTGTCCAGGTCATATTTCAAAGTGTTATTTTTTATATAAGAAGAGCAGTGAGATCAGAAGCACAGGAATGTGTGTACCCAAACAAATTCAGTGCCTTCAGCGCTTTGATTCTTAGTTGATGTATGATTATAGTTCTTCTCAATTGTGTTTAATTATTGTTAATAGGACTCATGGTAGATAAGAAATATGTTGCTTTATGTACCTATGCTTAATGAGTTAGCTTCTTTAAATAAAGAGATTATTATTATCATTATTATTATTATTATTAACGTCAAAAAGTATTACGAGCGTAATCAATGCTTGAAACTATCGACGATGACGTCGTTTAAATTACGTCATGTGTGCTATGTTTTCTGTTGACGTTCCCCGCGATTTTAAATATTTAAAAGTAGAGTTTTAACCATAAAATAAACAGAACAATATTTGGTTTTGATGATTATCACGTTAATTTCACTCGTGAACATCAAAAGTAGTTATTTTGACTACGCCACTCGTAAAAATATCACTTTTCGTGCCAACTCGATGAAATCATAACGTGGTATCACACCAGAACCAGAAATTATCCTCTATATGCTGTTAACTACTATGCTATAGTTTGTATTCAACAAGACGAGTGAAATATAATTGGGTTATTAGTATAGTAACGTGCTCGAGTCGTACGTCGGATCATACGAGTGCAAAGCAAAACACAGAGATGTCAGTCCTGTTTGTCATGACAACGCAGTGTAGCTATTGGAATGTTGCAAGTTGGGCGGAGACACATCAGAATGTTCAAATTCTGTGTCTGATATGAAAGCACAGTGATATGCAGAGGTGAAAAAATACTGCACCTGCTCACAAAAAAAGAAGTGAACAATAAATCATTGTTATCAACAAATGTAGAACCCGCAATGCTTCGAGAACGAATGCTAGTATACATGTATATCGGATAACTTCAAAGTATCATTTCTAATGGTCTTTTAAAAAGATTTTCGAACTTTTATGAAACGGGATATGAAACGAAAATGCTAACCGAATGTGCCTTTTGTACTGTAATTAGATTGTGATACCCACAATTAATTTAATCAAGGACCCATACTTTGATAAATGTCGCTGACTAATGACGAAACTGCTAAAACAAAGATTATCGACATGCAAAAATAATAAAGTGCCGATAACGGCAGAAATAAAGAAAAATGTCCTGCATAAATGAAAAAAAAGGTGATCTCGTGCAGCTTGGTGTTGTAAGTGGTGTATTGATGTATATGCAGACAAGAAAATATGTTTCGGTAGTGGGGCAATACCAACTTAATATTGAACAGTACTATTATTAACGGGTAAAAACGTTAGACGAATGAATTCAAAATAACTCTAAATGTTATAATGTAAACACTGACTATGAGATAATGTGTTAGTTAGCCGATATGTATGATCTTAACAACTTTTTTGACAAAGATCTGAGAAACCCTTGAAAAGTCGAAGATAATAAAATGATATAAATTACTGTTTGAGCTCAAGTCATTTCAAACAGGCTACACTAGGCCTATTCCCAGTCAAGAATGAATAATAAATTTTAAAATGTAATACATGTATAAATAAATAAATAAATAAATAAATGTAAATAAATCCGTTTAAATATATAAATAAATAAATATATAAATAAATAAATAAATACTTTACAATATTCTGCTCATGGAATAATAAAACCTTATAAATGTTTGATTATACATTTACAACTAACCATAAATTGAAAGAGTTGTCAAATGTAAATAAAAAAAATTTTATTTTATTTCCTTCAGTAAAATAAATAAAGCATGGTAATACAGTTTTGATGGCTGTATACGGAAATTCACCAGTTCATAGTATGTCAAATAACGTGTTGTTGTTTGTGTGCAAAAATAAACAATTTTATGCAAATACATAACAAAATTCGGAAGATATCGTTGCGGTTTGTTGTGCTTTACAGACATCTTTATCTTGAACACATTAAATAAATCTTTTTATATTTTAGTGAATTAATACATTTTAAGTAACCATAAATTGAAAAGATGACCAAATGCAAGATAAAATCAATTTAATTGAAATTTTATATTTAGATTAATTTGAACTTCTTTTAGTCAAAGTTCAATAATAACTGTTAACATACCAGTATCGGACAAAACGCATTAAACTTTAAAATATTTCTTACAAAGTAGTTAAGTATATATTTTCTTACACCTTTGATCTATAAAGCTGTGTGAAAATATTTGTTTTACAAATCACCTTGCTATTCTTGAAATCTATACTTAAAATCACCTCAAAGGGTCTAAGATACTTTGTGTCTTATTGAAAATCAACATTCAAATTCAACTCTCGACCATTAAATTTTTATTCTTAAAGAAAATAACATCAGAAGGGTTTGTCTATTTTTATCTGATAACATACAAATATTTAGAAAGACGCAATACCGTTGACAGCCTAACTGTAAGTATATCTAGCTTTAGATTTTCTATAAGTATTTACATCAACATGGTCCGTACATTTTTTATCCCTTACATATCTTCATGCTGACAATTGTTGTTGTTTTTTAAACTTTTTATGTGGCTGTATCAAAATTATAAATCATATTTATATTGCATGTATTTATTTCCTTTTCAACATGTCTTTTACATGTTGTTTTACATGACTCAACGAATATCCACAACGAATAAAACTTCTGTCATTACAGTTTACATATTGGAATATGTAAACCATCTTTTCTATGTGTTATACGTATTACAAGCATTTTATTTATATGATGTACACAGTTTACAAAGCAACTAACACAAAACATACGAAACAGCCAGTTCTCAATAATCTTTTCCTTACAAAATATACAACATTGGCTACAATAATCTACAAAATGTTAAATACATTGTATATCAAATCCTACCCGCAGAACTAAGATGTATGCGGTAAACCTACACCGTATTATATCATGGTTAAACTGCATTGTTTCCTGTCTAAATATTTTCACTGAAAATACTGATCAGATTGTATTTGCTTTGGTTACTTGACCATATAAAAAGGACAAACAGATAAATACTTCTATTTTATGCTTAGGTTACGTCCTAATTGGATAAAATCTGTGTTTGGTGTGGACTAGCATTAGCGAAAGTAAGTTACCACGTAACATAAATATTTTTTATATACGTGTCATGTGCATTGTCTTGAATTTATTACATTTAATTGGAGCATAATGGCAATATTTTAAACCCAGATTCATACTAAATGTACATTTTCAAAATTACTCTAAACGCCATTCATCGTATAGTTCATATACATTTTGAAATTCCATTGCTCCGACAAGTTTGATGACAAACGTAAACAATTTGACATATAATGTATGACAAAGCAGCGCTATAACTTTACCTATATATATATATTCCATAATTCAAACTCCCTGTTTTATGCTTTCTCTTTTTTATTCTTGTAGAACCGGAAGAAAGTTTCAAAATGTCTTTGCCAAATAAAACCTCTGATGTTGTAAGCATGATATCTTCAAGAAGAGCAGTGTCAAGGTCAAGTTTAGCATCAACATCAAGAAAAGCCAATAGTGTACCATCGTCATTACGTTCAAGTCGATTTGATTTCTCTTCGAGGGGATCAAGCAATATATGGTCGTCGTCATCGAAGCGTTCAAGCGGTAAAAGAACGAAATCATCTGTCGGGGACCCGATTAATTATACCAAAGCAATGTTGCATGGAAAAACAAAAAAGCAGGCAGATATGACTTCTTCAAATAAAGTCGAAATCGAGCGGGAAAAGTCTGTCCCAGAAGAACTTGAGATATTAGTTGACAGATGCAACAACATAGAGAAGTCTGTGGTACAAACAATCAAAGAAGTAGAACAAAATCATGCGAAGGCGACAGCTGACATAAGTGAATATAGACAACAGATTACTAATTCCTTAGATGAATGGGAGAAAAACGCCAAGGAAAATGTTGATCGTATCATGGAAAGTGATCTCACCCATTTGAAGTCCGTACTGAACGAATGTGCAGATCTTATTAATAAAATTAAGAATTCTTCAGAAGTGTCTCAAGATAAAACAAAGCTGTGTGATTTAAACATTAAAGAAATCGAGACGAAGAACACTTACACAGAATATAATTTTAGAAGGAACAACAAAATCTCTAAATTTATGAAAACTGAAACACATATTGGTGAAGTAGAGATTAAACACATGGTGCCTTCATTGTCTCACAGCTCTGGTCTTTCGTTTTCTTTGAAATCAAGTCGGCTGGACCGAATGCCATCACGAAAGTCAAACAATATAGGATTGTTGCAATCAAGGCGTTCAAATAGTAAAATGACATCTTCTGTTCTTGGAACGTCTAGATCTGACAAAGCAATACTTGATAAGAATAAAAAGGGTCGGCGCCCAAAATTTTTTCAAAATAATAACAAGTATGTAGAGGAGCTTGAAATTTTAATTGCTAGAATCAACGATATTAAAAAAACTGCTGTGCAAAATTGCAAAAAAGCAGAACAAAATCATGCAGCGGTAGCAACGGACATACACAAATTTAGGAAACAAATTAATAATGTCTTAGACGTATGGGAAAAGGAAGCCATTGAAACGGTTAATGATATATTGGAATCTGATAGTGCAAATCTGAAATCCGTAATTGATAATTGCTTAAATTTTGAAAACGAAATACAACATCTGACAGAAGTTACGGAATATAAAACAAAACTATTAGAGATTGATGTTATAGAAACTGAAGCAAAAAACACTTACAGGCAGTATAGATTCCTAAATAATGACAGCATTTCCAACCTTCTTAAGGTCGAAACAAAGATAGGTAATGTAGAGATTACCCATGAGGTAGCAGGGCTTTATAACAATCTAAAAGTATTGGACGAGTTTGTGCCCAAATACCTGAATGAAATAAACGTCAAAGCAGAAAATGACACGTTTGATTGTGACATAACTGGAATGGCACTGATTGGTACTCAGAGGCTAGTTGTTGCCGACTTGGCCAATAAATCTATAAAATGTGTAGACACAAAACGTAAGCAAGTGACGTCACAACTGAGATTCTCGTCTGCTCCTTGGGACGTGACTATGGTTCACAGAGGGCAACTTGCGGTAACTGTACCGAGTGAAAAAGTAATTCAGTATATTTTTACCATGGGTAGTCTGAAAATGGGAAAACATCTGAAGGTTAACGGAGAATGTCGCGGTATTACATACAGTCGAGAATGTTTGATTGTGACCTTTCGGTCACCAGGTAAAATTCATATAATGGACTTACAAGGGTGCGTTTTGAAAATCATAACACAAATCGGACTGCAAGATAAACTATTTGAATGGCCGGACTATGTTTCCGTTAGCAAGGATGGTAACTTTATTTACGTATCAGATTGGCATAGAAACGCAGTAACACGTCTTAGTTTAACAGGCAAAGTAACTGGCGTTTATAAAGATACTATTGGTACGAAAATGGCGGGAATTGCTGTCGCAAGCGATGGCAGTGTGTTAGTCTGTAAAAGAACGAGTCATTCAATAGTCAAACTAAGTGCAGACTGTAAACTGAATGACATACTCCTTGAGGAAAAACATGGATTGAAGTACCCTTGGGCATTATGTTTCTGTGACGAGGAAGGAAAATTGTATGTTGATAATAATAGAAACAGCAACACTATTGCTGTCTTTGAAATGCAATGACAACACATAAACTAATGCAAAATAAAGGTCTTTGACAGATATTGTTTTATGTTGTTTGTAGTTAGCGGAAATTTTACGTCTCCTAATCCATCGAATAATTATTATCAACAAAAGTTTAAAATACTCCACAGTAATAAATAACACAATCCGAGTTATTTAATGCATGCTGCTCTATACGTAATTAAAGCAATTACAGTAATTGCAATGTTGTTTTACCATTAAGGTCATTAAGCTCCAAGTTTCGTCAAGCCAGTCGTGGTGTCAAGAGAACAGTGAGACACAAATCTTCGGTGAACAGTTTATTCTCTTAAACATTTAAGCACAATTAAACCATAATTATAACAAATGACGATAACAGTTTTCGTCTAAATTTAAATCAACAATAACCACGATAACAGTATGTAACAAATTCGCAAAACCAGTACGAGTAATAGTAGTATGTTATAATTAGGTTCCTTTATTCAGAACCCAGACCCGATGCTACATGAACGTATTTAACATATGACAAATTATGCGTTTTATTAAGCAATGTGTTCTAACTTTTCCACCATTGAAAGTTAAAATTGCAAAGACAGAATATAAATATACAGGTTTAGTATATTCTATATCATATTGTATTAAAATTAGCATTTAGTTCATAATGTGACAGGTCATTGATCAAATATTAGACCTTCCAGTTGCAACATTTGAATATTTCGTCTGAAAAAAAATTAACCATGATTTATCAAAGCACATTTTGACGATTGTGTTCAAACGCAAGACACATATCGTGAAAGCAAGTGAGTTGTAACAATCACATTCAATTCATTATATGTTACAAACGTTTTTAAGCCGGAAGTCCTGGCAGCTTGCAACCTATGCTATTCAATGTTGACACTTTTATTGTACTGTTGTCTTCCGAGTATACTATAAAACGTGTTTAAGTGTAATAATTTCGAACAACAGTGTAGCAGTTATTCAGGCACATATGCATAATATCACTCAAGCACAAATATTTGTATAAACAGCACATGTTATGAGTAGCACTGTAGCATTTCTAAACAAATGAGCACTCATTACATCTTGAGTATTAATTACAAAACAGGTATATTAAATAGCAATAATCTCCCTAGACAGATATTTCGACTAGCAGTCTAGTATACTGTTACACAGTTATTTCGGGTACAGATATATCTTCAAATATATTTCTCTTCTTACCACGGATATTTTATTTATCCATTATTTATTATGCAACAGATGGTTCACCTTGCTACCCTCAAAACTGGGGCACCGTAATGACGTTTCACGGGTCCAGTCTCCTCCTTTACAAAGTCAATGTCATTAAAACTAGACTTCTGGTACGTTTTCCAAATTATATAGCGACTATATTTGAAGTAGTAGCTGATCATAGCTCTGCCTAGAAAAAATGATAGAGAAATCAAAGTCCTGAATGTACCTCATCTTTTCGCTAAAAGTATACTTCAATAATCCAAAGTCGGAAGTTCCTGCCCCTATTATATGCATTTTGAATTAGTACAGAAATATAGACGCTTCTATTTTTTAAGTGATGTCGATAACTTTATGTAACATACGACAAAAGAAATACTAGATATGCAATTGCTTTAATGGGGCTAATTTGATGTTTTTGCTAAGCTTTAAAGTGACATTATGCGCATTTTTTTAAGTAAATATCCAGCTGAAATAGGTGTGTGTACAAAAGGGTAGATGAAATAATAGCTTTTAACCCAATACACCAAACTCTTCCCGCTACCAGTATGAAATAATTACTTTCCAAATATTTATTTTCTTATTTTGACTGGGAGAGTCTTTTTAGAAAAAAACAACTGCATGCAGGAATTGCTTCCCTTCCACTGCCGAAATCTATACCAACAACAACAACTACACAATCAACTATCATTTATCAGTCCGATTTATTTATTTCTAAAGCACCAACTTCAAATACTATTGCGGCATTATCATTAATTTAACACATTTAAATGCACAGCAACCAAACATTGCTTTTTATAAAACTGTCACCAAAGTACACTATGTGTAGAAAGATGCGCATAATGTCACTTTAATGATTACTGATCTTTCATATATAATTCATGGTGCGTTTCAATTTTGAATATTTTAAAGCTATGTTTAAGACAAGCGCTTATAATGTTCTACTGGGCGTTTACTGTTTACAGTTGGATTTCTATATCTATTTTTTATCAGCGATTTCATACCCATAATATAAAGAAAACACCTTTTTTGTATACTTTAGTAAACCAAATTTTGATATCGGTATTCCTGATGAAGACCATTATATGGTCGAAAGGTTGGATTAATTTAAAGATTAAACATACTCCTTTGTTAGTCGTTTGTTCTACTAAACCTTTCTACTTTATTGCATAATCTAAAGAAGTAAAACGAATAATATCATGTGACTTAGTTTGCGGTAAAACATAATAGGTCTTTATCGTACCTGTATCGTTGTCCTCTGAGGCAACTTCTATCCGCACTAGGTTTGGATACATGAGACTTTGTAACATTGGTAACAGCTACAAATACAACATATAAACAAGTAAGATTGGTTATCGCAGTATTGCTCTGTCGTACAATGCGGTACACATATATTCGGAGTTCTATGTATTTTCATTTTTTCATTACTAATAACGTCGAAGTTTATACATTTGAATATTATTATGCACATATTTCCCATTACAGAGAAACAGTGTGCGCGAAATTGATTGGCAACAGCTATAAATGAATGCTGAATGGCTGTTCATACCTTTTTGCCTTGTTCATTTTCTGTGAGTTTAAACCCAAAGATATGTATAGCTGCATCCTCAGGGTTTAGTTTGCTTATCATACTCGCCAACGCCCGCCAGAACCTAGAATTCATGAAACTATCATCTATTAGTTCGTCATATGCCTCTTTTAAACTCAATAAATACTCTTTATATCAAAATATTAATCGAAATCTTAACTTTAACACTTCCGAGTCAAAATATTTATTAAAAGTTGAACATAGATGTTAAGTCATTTAGAATGTATGTATCTTGGTGAATTTTAAAAAGGAGGATTGGGTCTAGGTTATATACAACCATATTACAATTTTTTAATCATTCTGACAAAAAGGCTAAACATTGAATAACAATACCAAACATATAACATTTAGCAACATTTGATATGCCATATCAACAATTTGATTAAAGGTGTTCCATTCCTGCTCCCAGTCATAATAGGGAGAGACATCGCTGCGACAAAGTAAACATAAACTCACCCCACAACACTACGGTATGACGGTTTGTATAACTTCTGCGGCGTTATTGCAAAATTCTTCAGTAAATATATATATCCAGGTCCACCCTAAAATACAGATATATCTTAATTTCAAAGCAGGTAAAGTTAAGTTAAACATCAGAGTATACTGTCATCTCAAAACAACGATCCATGCAACTGAAATTGAAACACGTCTTTCTATAATCTTTTAAGAGCTTTCGCCCAGTCTTTCGCCAGAGATATACTTTTATTAAAACGTTTTACCAAAGTGTTATTTTTCCTTAATAGTTAAGCAGATTTTGACCATCGACCTTTTATTTGGGATGGAGCTAATATCAAGCAGTTTCAAGGTACTGTAACATAACAATTTATTAAATCTATTCCATGTAGACTACAGTACAAGGTCTTTTGTTTTTGTATAAATCAACATTTTTTATTTTGATATTTACAATGTTTATATAATCTTTATTTATGTTTTCGACTTACCTGACATAGCACCATTATGGACTTCGCCTTGCAATTCTTTCTGAACAAGTTCAGTTTCTTCGCTATTGCATCTGTTAAATATACACAATGTTTAATGTACGGATAAATATCTAATTGCGGGATCAAAAAGAAATCAGAAGGTTCGTTACAAGAGCAGTTGAAAGGAACACCTTTCTGGAAGATAATGCTCAAATAAAGAATGATAATGATATAGCAAATTTTTATTGTTGTCATAGTTTCACTTTAATAAAGTGTATTTTACCTGCACTTAAAATCAACCGACTGTTTTGAATAAACGTATCAACAAACAGATTAACTGATCAAAGAGTATAAAAAAAAAAAATGTACGTAAACGAAACTGGCATTCTTGTTCCGTATAGACTTGTGTTCATGGGTCAATATAATTTGATGTATGTTATTTTACTCCAAAGAAGAAAACAGTTTCATATCACGAGACCATGCCCGGGTTCTACTGTTTCGTAAAAATACGTAAAATATATTGATGATACTATGCTTGCCTTTATATATTTCTAGGATTCGAAATCTTTAATGGCTGGAAAATTTAAAAAAAGATTTCAACCTGTAACATACCTAATATTTCTGTAAACGTACATGTGTCAAAGTCCTGAAAAAATATAATAATAGCTATTATAATTATATTGCCCTTAAAAACTCCATATTAAGTTATGGTCAAGGACAATGTTGAAAACACAATAAATGCTTTTAGTATATGTAAATAATTAGTTATGCTGAGATATTTCTAATATTGAAAAATATAATCAAAATACCAGTATACTTAACAGGGTTAGTTTTCAACTTTTTACTTAGTAGGATAGTCGAATTTTTTCTCTATACATTGTATCCAATAGGAAAGAAACTGTGATACAGAATCACATATGTTGTTTATAAATTTGGCAGTGTTCATTTTTCAAGTAGCATAAAATGGTTAATAATGGCTTTCTTGAAGTTATGATTGACACTTTGAAGGGTACTCTCACCTTAATGTTGATAAATAAATGCAAGTAAACTGTAATTTATTCAAATTAAACATACAGACGTTAATCCTTCATTTTAACCACTTACAATGTTTATAAATATAAAGAAATTACTCTATAGGCAAATTTGTAAAGTACACATTATAATATATTCAGAAAGTGACTTAATTATATTAGTTCCTACAATTATGTAAACTTTCGTTCTATAACGTACTTAAACAACACGATTGTTACAGTCCTCCTAACATGATTTTTCATCAACGTCGGCAAGAATGTCGTTCTTATTTCCAGCTACCTCGGTAGGCAGCAATCCCGTGTACGCATGTGTAACAACCACTTGCCTTTTACCAACCATTGGTACAATTTACTAACTAAACTTCAGTCGGCACCAGTCTTAAATTACCAGATTGGGACTGCTTAGTACTTCTCCTTCTTAGCAACATAAAATCGTTGTAAATAAGAAGTTGAAACTAGTGTACAATCCGCCGAAAATACATATCGTTCAATATACAGTGTACTTACATATAAGATTGGTATAACATCATTATTATACACTTTTGTTAGAAGATGACACTTTGGTACCTTAGAGGAGACTAGCTGGAATACAATTATAAAATCATCAAAGTGTGAAATGTATGGCAACAGCAATATGGGTGACATGACATATCCACTGACATGACGTCACATTGTAATACATCTGACCAACACATTGAACTGAGTCGCGGTTATTCTGATTTTGAATATGTGAACGAGAAACACTGCTAATACAAATGAAATATTTATTTATTTCAGAAAGATTATGAAAGGAATCAAATCGATTGTCTGAGAATGTGAAATCGCAGTTCCTCGTGCTGTTCGAATATCTCTGAATTGAGCTCTCGGTAACTAAATAACCTCTGCAACACAAAGACCTTTGAAAATTTCTCTATTTCTTGTATCACATACCACAAGTCATTTAAAGTTTAAGTAGACAATTGTAAGGTTTTGAACTAATTTCTTTTTGTTTTTAGATTAATAGGATTCTATTCCTGGTACCTTATCTCTATAGCCAGTAAGAACGTCACTAGCATAGTTTATGAAATTATTACAGGTTATTAATATTACAAGGAAGTACGTGTCCTACCACTACTCTGGGTGGACTAAAGTTATCTCCGCTGTACAGTTGTTCTACATGTTGCGCAGCCACCCATTTCTTCCTGTCCAGCTCCACTTGTACGTCCTCAACCACATTGCAAATGTCCCTACCTGTAAATGCCATGGTTACCGGTATAAGTAATATGAGCAATTTTCGACACAATGGATATAACATGCATGTAATGGCAACCTAAAAAAAGTTTCAGTACGTTTATATCTTACGATGACGCAGCAGGACGGTCCACTTATTCAACTCCGTTATCATACATCGGCCTTCCTTTTACGTCTGTTGACTTATATAATGGATAACTTGTATGTGTTCTCTTCCTCTTGATTGTAAACATTTAAATGTGCACATGCATAGTTTTACGTCGCTGACAGATTATCTTTAATATACTATACATGTACGGAGTAAATTTGCTGCTTAAAATATGTATTTAATTTTAAACCAATCATATTTTACCTTGAGCATATTGTTCAATTAAAAAATAAAACAAAGATGTTCAAAATGTCATAGAACACAAGAAGACGCTTTGTATAATGTACATGTAAAATTTAATTTCATGTAGAGTATAGATTCATATGATCACATTTATTTATAGACAACTAGTCAATTAGATTTTCTATATGGTTCTAGAGGGTAGTCCAACTTACTCTCTATTTACTTAGATATTACCTAGGGTATCTAAGTATAACTTATTCACTTTTTCTTTTCTATAATTAATAAGTTCTCACAAATTACACAATGAACCAATATACCCAAAAAAAAATACGAATAAAAACCTTCACCATAGTTCCACGACAGATACTCGTCTCTCCCTCTGTGACTTAGTGGATTCTCCCAAAAGTCTACTGTTGACTGAACCACCGGTTGCTGCCTGGAGAGGTCAAGCCAGGATGACGAGCCCACACCGTTGTATTTCAGTACAGGTTTTTGTGTTGTTACAATAGGCGGTAAAATAGTGCGTTCTTTCTGTGGGTGTTCCCTTTCTCTATCAAAATACAATTGTATCAGTTAAAACAATAGCCAGTTTTCTATTTTGATAGTTTCTAAATGTAGTATATTTTTACAAATCCGACAGTATTATGTAATGTTTAAGGTCTTAAAAAAAGGATTGCCAAAATATAGATAATATTTTAGTTGCGTTATATTCCTTTTGGTTGCCATTTTCTCTAAGTTTGTTTTTCTGCGTTTAAGTCATGCCACAAATAGAGTTGTGGTTAATGGTGTTTATGGATTACTTTATGTATTTTTTCTTTTATATTTGTTTATATCTGTACAATATAAGGTATACAGAAACTTTAAATATAGAAAGGGTTGATTTGTCCAGCAATATGGCATGTTTTTTCTATTTCTCCAAGCCGATGGTTGTTTCCTACTCAAGCAGTGACAGTTTAGATGTGCCTAACACACAGATGATTCTGTCCAAACATGCGGGATTTCTTCTCGGAATTGAACATCAGGATCCCCCCATGTCCAAATACTAGACTCCCCCCCAACAGTAGATAAATACCCTTCCCCCTGTAGTGAATAAACGTGTGACTTGCCACTTTTTCCTTGTTATGACTGTTTTCCTATCTTAAATATCTTTGATTTTTTGATGACTGTCATTTGAAAACAAAACTATTTTAACAAAATGGTAGATAGATTCTATAACAGATTTTTATTATGGAGATATCAAAGTTTAAACATGAACAAAACTGCCATTATAAAAGATTGGATAGCTTACCTCTGGCTAACCTTCAACTTCTGCGCCATCTGTTTATGTCTCTCTTCGGCTTTCCCTATTGCACCATTTATCACAGTATTCTCCAGACCCTCTTCCTCTAGAATCTCTCGTACTTGGCTAGGCATCATGAAATCCGCATCGAATGTTTCTTCACGAGTCATTAAGTTTTTTGAAGAAGCTCGAACCCGGACATTTCGGATGCCTCGGAGGTTTGGTAGAGCTTTGATTGATGATTTCCATCTTGATCCAGTTGGCTTTTCAACTTTAAGAACAGGATATGTTCTGCTGTGTTCTTTAGGAAATCCCTGGATGCGAATGTCAGTGAGAAAGTTTTCGTTAGGGGTAAGAATAAAGTTATCTGAGAATGTTCTATATGCCGTAATATCCGAACGTCTCATTTTTCTGTTGGACCTACGAGTTGTCTCCATTGTAATTGATGTAAGTTACGACGTCATTGCGGTAGAAGGTTTTTAATTGTTATCTATTTGGCAGTAAATGAATCTAATTCATTGACTCCGTCATTACTAGTATTGTGTTCTGGAATGCCGAAGATATTGATACAGTTCAACCATTGATGTACTCATTCTGTAACAAAATAATAATATTATTTCTGAGCTTTAGATTTTATGAATTACAGAGGATTATGTGTCAGTAGTGACGTTAACCAAGAGCCACTTATTTCAAGCATCCAGTATTGGTGTATTCCAACTGGCATTTAAGAATCAAATTATTCTCATTTACAGACTTTCTGGAAATGATATTAAAATAATTGCTTATTTTGCAAATGAAATTCCATGTACGGAAATACTCCAAGTTCGCTTTATCGACTTTGTTTACCATATGAACGTTCAATGGCTGTTTATATGGCTGACTAAATGTTTACTTCACTGATTTTTTTGTTTTAAGAATTCCCTATTCTAGTGGTAAGTTTCAACATTATAGGCTGAGCCTACGGTTTTTGCCATATAAGCATTTTACAGAAAATTTGTGAAGCATGTGAAAAAATGTCATGAACTGCACTAAAATTGTTCTTGTACATGTATTTCTTTCAACAAAGTTTAAACCAAAGTTTAGTTTCATAAACATCAGAAATACTCTGTTCTAGTGAACTGAGACAGTTCAATTAACTAGCTTGTTGTAAGATAAATAATTAAAAAATGTACATGTAGTAGTAAAAATGAAATCAAGTTCAGAAAAAAAAAAAAAAAAAAATAAAAAAAAAAAAAAAAAAAAAAAAAAAAAAAAAAAAAAAAAAAAAAAAAAAAAAAAAAACACACCCCCCCAAAAAAACCCCCACACCACCCAGAAATGCACACCACCAACCCGACACAGACACAGACACAGACACACACACACACACACACACACACACACACACACACACACACACACACACACACACACACACACACACACACACACACACTACCAACACATATCTAATATGCTTTATACACACGAGAACGAACAATTACAGTTCTGATAAATTGCTGAATATACAAAACTAAAAAAATTTTTTTTAAGTATACTCAAAGGCAAAAGAAACGCAGCATTTTTCAATTACGTATCATTTACAGAAAATTTTCAACGTATATTTTCACATTAAAACGTGTTTACTAAGTAGTAAATTTTCATTCCCCTACTGTCTACCATTTGATAAGTCATTCAGAATAGTATTATTTCTCCTATGACTCTGTTCAAATATACCATTCTTTCCTTCCTATCAAATAAACTAAGTTCTAAGACACGTATTATCCATTTTCACGTTTTATATTTCACCATTAGACATTCCATGTCCATTATTTCAAATAGACTAATGATTGATCCGTGTTTACATTTTCCGTTTCTTTAGAAGAAACAAGAAGTGAACAATTATTGTCTCATTGTGTGACATAAAGTTATAAAATATTCAGATCAATCTTTCCTCTTCTGCTAGCGAATTGATCCCGTTAAAGCTGGCCTTCCACGTTTTCAATACCGTAAACTTCGTATACATCGACTCCGGATAAAACGTAACTCCGGATAAAACGTAACTCCGGATAAAACGTAACTCCGGATAAAACGAGCAAGTGATTATGACCCGACCTTTTGAGCTCAAACCATCTTGGGCTATTTATGCATTTTTCTCAATTTCCGAAATTGCTCTGGTGGCCGCTTTTAAATGCCCAATATTTCCAGTTTATAGACTCGGCCTATTGTATATTTTGCGGTATACACTGACATTTGGTGCCATGATTATTCCATTTAATTGATTCTGTATAATTTTTAATCTAGTGTATTTGGAAGCCACTGAAATAAAAGCTTTACACAAAAAAACCTTTGTCGTATGTCACTTAAGGGCTTCCGTCCAGCTAAAAGTAACAAGGTAAATTAGCAATTATGTAAGGAAAAATCACTTTATCTTGGGCGGGGAAAACGGTTATAGTTTACTCGATAATGAATACCTAAACGTGTAAATATTTACAATGAACGAGCTTGTTTGATGTGGCGTTTTCAGTAAGTTCTGAAATTTTGCAAATCAATCAAAGTATGGTTTAATTACTTTTACGGGCTACCACATATATATTATATGTTTATCCAGTGTTATTCTCGTTCTATGAAAGGCGGACTTAAAGCCAAGTTGAATGCCCCAGTAAACAAGTCGGCTGAAGTCCGCCTCCGTAGTCTAGTGGTTATCGTCGCTGACTTGAAATCATTGCAATCTCTCATCTCATCTCTAATTTTGGTGTCATGGTTTTGAGCCCTGCTACAGACCATGTCAGTAGGCCATTGCTTATGGAGGATAGGAGTCTAGCACTGGCTCTTTCCAGGAACGATTGATAGGTAAACTGCCTGCCTGTTTAAATGACCAAAAATATGGTTGGAACGTGCGTTAAACTCCTACAATAACAATAACAACAACAAGTCAGCTGAAAAGTAAATCATACTTTCTTATGTAATAAACGTGTTATTATTTCAAGTTGGTGTGATTCAGAATATCAAATGTTATTGACTCTTTTTGACAGCAAAAGAACTTACATTTACTATAGTAACGTTGTTTTAAATGACGTCAAACTAGTAGACACACGCCGATCTTAAACTGTATGTTTGACACATGACAAACGAAATCTGTTTATCCCATTTCTATCCCATGGATATTTGTAGAAACTTCCACTGAGTTACCAAGCACATGTATAAGTGTAGGTCCATTAAATATAACTTCCAGCATACAGTTGTATACAATCAAGCCAATATAAATCCAGGTACCTTCTTATATCCCTTGAACAACCTTTTAAATTATAAAGCATATATGTCCTTATAAGACACGCTGCTAACCATTCAATTATTCTCAAAATCAACCACTCTATATGTTAGACAAATATTTTATGTTTATAAGACTAATACTTTTGTTTCAAACCATTTCTTTTTGTACTCCATGACTCTCATAGATTGACGGTGAGATCAAGGTCACACGACTAATGGAACTAATGGAATTATAAAAAGGCGTATGCCCAGCTTATTGTTTAAAAATCAAACATTGATATCCTGTATAAATTTACTTTAAAACTCTGACCTAAAATCACTTAAATTTATGGACTTTATATACAGTCAAAATTTCTCTATCAAGTAACTTATGCAATGACCTGGTGTATTCTGCCTTCGCAATTTGAACATTTGCATTTAGTTCAAGTGATATATTGTTTTAAATTAAGGACTTTTTTGCATAGACAAACCTCATTTATTCTAAATTGTACCTGTTCAATATCGGCTACAATCGGCCGACACAGATCGCAGATCAGACTGTATTTCGCGGACACTGACCATGGACAAAGCAGTCGGTTTTTCATTTTTTTCATATACAAAACAGATAGGATATTTTGTTAAATAACGTCGTGAAATCCGCACGTATCTGCATTATTTTTGCAAGGTCTACACTTAAGCCAAGTCTTCGAATCTGTCGCTGATCGCTTTAGGCGAATTGGAGTTTTATTTTGATTCTAATTATTAAATCAAATAATTATATCATAATGTTGCAGTTATAATACATGTATAAGGAAAGGGAAATGCTTAAAATACAGATTTTCTCAAATAAACGGTATAATAATAATTACGAAAAAGCGTCTCGATTTGAGTGTGCAAATTAGACAAACACATTTTTAATGCATTATAATATAGGGTTAATACTGTTTTGTAATTTTGATATTTGCGACTGTATATACGGTTTTTAATGGTCACAATTATTTAATGGCGTAAAAATACTGGTTAAACACCTTAAGTCTAGTATTTGAAAATCTTTTTCAATCCTAGACTATTAGACTGAATAATAAATGAAATGTGATCCATATTTGACGTAGTATTTAGTTTCGCTGTCACAATTTAACGCTTTGTTTTAAATAAAATTTAGATTTGAAGTCAGATAACAACACTTGTCTTTTCTTCGGGTGTAAAAGATCCGGCAGATGAAATGTAAACAGATTGCTTGTAATCAGTTCGTTTCATTTAGCTGTCAATACTCATTAAATGCGCGACATGTTACGTATTTTGCGTAATGAACTTTGCTTTTAAGGGTAAAAACAATTAAAAAGTTTGTTTCGACGCTTCCTATCTGCATGTGCGCAGTTTAAAACAGACTTATGTTTCACGCCTGTAAATGATACTGATTAAAGGTATATTACCGTCCAAAGCGACCATCATAATTAAAAAAAAACATTATTAATTTATTTATACTCCTAGAATAAATGAACATTTCAATAGTTATAACCAAAATATATGACCCTGTGTAACAATTTCATTGACTACTAGTATACGGGAAATCTGTAAAAAAAAAGTACTTTTTTACATTTCTAGTCAATCTTTTTTTCAAAGTCGTTCTGTGACGTATATATTTTCATTAACATTTGTCAATGACAGAAATCTCAAAGTATAACTTAAGCTTTACATGTTTTCAAAGCATCTACTATGTTTGAAGCTTCGTTTTTGACCATAACTCAATATGGCCGTTGTGAAAGGTATTATGACTTTATATTAAGTATCTACATATAATCACAGGCCCTTGTCCAGTTCTATATTAATCTTTTATTGGCATATTTTATATTCAAAACATGTTTTATCTACTATTTATACGTTATTCTGTTGAAAAAATCAACTATTCAACAAATTTCCATCACTGCTTCATATAATATATAAAGGTCTACAACGCGAGCGTAACGCTATGGGTGCTTACTCGGCAAACTTGTAGAACATTTGAAAATCGGAGTTTATGCGTTTGCAGCCAACGATAGTCAAAGTGGACATTTAAAGTCTTCCATAAAAGGTACATTGACCACATAAATACCTTTGAAATACGCAGTACAAGTCTCTGCGAACGATATGTTTCATTTTACACTGACGATGTCAACATTAATTTTGAAGACATATTGACACGAGAGGTGAAAAAACCAGGAGCACGTTCTTTTACCGGAGTCGGGTAGGTATCAAACAACTAGATTGCTCCATTTACTGTCGAGCTATGCTGTAGGTTGCTAAACCTATCAAAATAACAGCAAAAAGGAAATGATCACTGCTATTCGGTAATTGTATCCGCGAGTAAACAATGAATTAAATATAGAATTTTATTTCACTGATAAATTTCAGTATTTCACTGGAAAGCATAAAATAAATCCAGTTATTACAGTTTTCACTATTATTTCTTCATTTAAATTGTTTAAGTCCCGGCCGGCCCTGTGACTTGCCAAAACTTTGGACTGGCGCAGGTTGAAGAGACAGATGTAGATACAAGGGAATCCGGGTACAAGACCATAGCTCTGTTATAAATAGACCCCTTAATTCCTTTACGTGCACATTGTACAGCGCCGAAACACGTGACACTACAGCTGAGTGACGGGGGTCAACAATTAAAAGCGTTACTGAAATTGTCATTGCTCGACCGGGATTCGAACACAGGACCTCCGGATTGGTAGTCAAGAGCGTTAACCACTCGACCACCTCGCCGGCCTTCACCTTATTTACCATTTATTTGAAACCACTGTACTGTAAATGTGTACATTCCACGCAGAAATTTAAAAACGCGCATTTTATCCAATCTGATGTTTTAGTTCGAATCGAGAGAAAACTGACCGCCATAGAGTGGTCATCATTTTAGTTACTGAAGTATGCAATGGCAGTATCCATGTGACATCTCTTTTCTTATGACGCACCAGTTATTTATTTAAATTTATTTTATGATAACTAATGAAATACTGTGTTATATCAGTGAAATATAGAGTGATGATATAGATTTCATGTCAGTCACAGTGTGGGTGATATAGGTCTGCCGGAACTACTTTTTTAAGTAGTGCATATACATAATTCTGCTTTTGTTTTAATAGTAAGCTTGAAATAAAAAGAAACTTTGTTTGTTTTGAGTGGATATGGAATATATATCACTGAGCATCGCGCTCGTGAAAATAGATAGAGTAATGCAGGGTATTATCGACACTTAAAATTTGTAGTTTACATATCTTTACTGTTTTAGGCGAGAAGGTACTCCGGAACAGCACTAAAAATAGAACAACATCTCATTGGTCAATTTTGGGGGCTATTCCATTGTACTCCCTAAATTACAACATCTAGCCATTTAACAACGGGCATGTTGCGTTCCTTTATTATCTACACATTTCCGGCTATTACCGACACCCTTCCGTGTATTAACTGAAGTCGGTAATTATCGGCTAGTGTCTGTTTTGTGTGTTTTTTCGAAGATAAAGGGCCGTCTATGATCAAATGGAAGGTTATTTGAGTAAGAAGAATATTTATACAGTTTTCAGTCTGGTTTTAACGCGGATTTTTTACAGACACTTGTCTTAGTTTTGTTAAATTTCAAATGGATAAAGGTAACGTGGTGGGAATGGTTCACCTTGATTTGCAGAAGGCGTTCGACACGGTCAATCATAGTATTTTATTAATGAAACTGAACGCAATTGGCCTCGGTTCTGATGCTGTCCGATTGTATCAATCTTATCTTTCGGATAGACAACAGTTTGTTGAGGTATCTGTTTATTCCTGCCAGGCTCCCGTCACTTGTGGGGTACTTCAAGGATCAATATTGGGCCCCCTTTTAATTTTAATTTATGTTAACGATTTTTCGGCTGTCGTCAGAAACAAACTATTATTGTATGCTGACGAGTCGCAGGGTATTAACCTTAAAGCTGTCAACACTGAATGATACTCTCTTCAACAACCTTGGACTTGTCTGCCCGTCTGCTTCACTCTGCTCACATGATGGGTCAAACATCATATCCTGATATATGTCCGCTGGCAGCTGGAAGTCCCAGGGATTAATAAGAGACTCTAGAACATTCTGCACTAAACAGTCATAGATATATACAGGCACAAACAGTGGCTTTCTATTCCTAGTTTCCTCGAGCCCTGGCTCTATAATCTCTTCAGGTTGAGCATTTACAACGTTTTCTATTATATCATCAACAGTGATATTATTTGGGTCTATGTTTTCTGCCCGAGTATCATCAGATAAATTATTGCACACATGCTCAGTTCTGTCAGTTTTCTCTTCAGGTATATCACCTCTATCTGCTGCAGCTTTCCCACTAGCGGAGCACTCAGGCAGCAGTGCATCTTCCTCCAGGGCACCAGGCAGAGACTCAACCTTGGATTCATTTAAGAGTATCACATCCTGGATTGTTGCTGGAATTAATGTCAGGGTTTGAGAGCTTGTGTTAGCTCCCTTGATAAAGCATTTCCATGTTGGAACTGTGACATTATCTTTGTCAATAGTATTTGCACTGTCTTTTCCACTTTGTGCACTACTTGCCTGAGTGTGAATGTTAACTTGTGACTGGTAAGATTTTATCTGAGAAAATGAGCTCTTGGAATCTGATTGGGTGGATTTGCTTTCAGTTTTACTTTTATCAGCCGATGGGATAAAGCTTTCAATTCTGAAAGGGTATGGATTAATCTCCGTGGACCGCGGTCTGGACTGTATGTGATGCAAGAAGTGGGTGCTTTGTTCCTGTGAGAGATTGACCTGTCTGTGATATGCGCTCGAGAGCTCTTCAATAAGGAGGTTGTACAACAGAATATTCGCTTCCTTGCCAATTTCCCTTTCATCTGTTTCCACATCTAAAATACAATGATGAGAAAATGACGAAACCTAACTCTTCCCAGTACTCCAGGATGCAGGCACTGACAGTAACTAGTATAAGATGCAAGCTCTGGAGTCTATTATAAATTCATGTAATATAAATAAGTTTAAAATAAATCAAGCTAACTTTTTTAATATTCTACAATCAAGAATTCTTCACTGATACATTTTTATTTCACTAATTAAACAAGAGGGCCAAGATGGCCCTATATGACTTACCTGTACATCAATTGCAAATAATACAAGGGGTCATGACTTTAACATAATTCATAGAGGTCCACTATATAAGCCTATGCAAAATCAAGTGACCCCCCCCCCCCTCCTCTCCCAGGAACGGTTAATTTTCAACCGGGTCTCATGATTTGAGCAATCTTGGTAACGGTCCACAAGGAAATGCTACATGCTAAATATCTAAGTTCTAGGCCTTGTGGTTTCAGAGAAGAAGATTTTTAAAGTTTTTCCTATTTTTTGCCAAAGCTACCCGAGTTTTGCATGAAATGGAATTCTTTGAACACTTTTGGTCGAGCTTCATGCAAGGAACAACCCCACACATAGTTTCATCAACACTGGCCCAGTTGTTTCAGAGGAGATGTCGTTTGAATCAAAATGTTGACGGACAACGGACACTCATCCATTAAAAAAGCTCACCCTGGGGGTCCATTTTGACAATGGGGTCATGATTTGAACAATCTTGGTAGAGGTCCAGTAGGCAATGCTACATGCTAAATATCTAAGCTCTGAGCTTTCTAGCTTTTGAGAAGATTTTTTAAGTTTTTCCATTCAGTTGCCATGGCAACCAGATTTTGCAGATTAGGCGCTGGACCTGGATTCTACAAGGATAGGGAGTATCTGTCTACAGAACAGCCCCACACTCTACATGGATAGGGAGTATCTGTCTACAGAACAGCCCCACACTATGCGAGGAAAGGGAGTATCTGTCTACAGAACAGCCCCACACTCTGCAAGGATAGGGAGTATGTGTCTACAGAACAGCCCCACACTCTACATGGATAGGGAGTATCTGTCTACAGAACAGCCATACACTGCAAGGAAAGAGAGTATCATTCTACAGAACAGCCCCACACCCTACATTGATAGGGAGTATCTGTCTACAGAACAGCCACACACTCTACAAGGATTGGGAGTATCTGTCTACAGAACAGCCCCACACTATACAAGGAAAGGGAGTATCTGTCTACAGAACAGCCTCATACTTTACAAAGAAAGGGAGTATCTGTCTACAGAACAGCCCCACACTCTACAAAGGAAAGGGAGTATCTGTCTACAGAACAGCCCAACACTCTACAGGGATAGGGAGTATCTGTCTACAGAACAGCTCAACACTCTACAAGGAAAGGGAATATCTGTCTACAGAACAGCCCCACACTCTACAAGGAAACGGAGTATCATTCTACAGAACAGCCCCACACTCTACAAGGAAATGGGGTATCATTCTACAGAACAGCCCCACACTCTGCAAGGACAGGGAGAATCATTCTACAGAACAGCCCCACACTCTACAAGGATACGGAGTAGCTGTCTACAGAACAGCCCCACACTCTACAAAGAAAGGGAGTATCTGTCTACAGAACAGCCCCACACTCTACATGGATAGGGAGTATCTATCTACAGAACAGCCCCACACTCTACATGGATAGGGAGTATCTATCTACAGAACAGCCCCACACTCTACATGGATAGGGAGTATCTGTCAACAGAACAGTCCCACACTCTGCATGGTTAGGGAGTATCTGTCTACAAAACAGCCCAACACTCTACATGGATAGGGAGTATCTGTCTACAGCACAACCCCACACTCTGCAAGGACAGGGAGTATTATTCTACAGAACAGCCCCACACTCTACAAGGATATGGAGTAGCTGTCTACAGAACAGCCCCACACTGCAAGGAAAGAGAGTATCATTCTACAGAACAGCCCCACACCCTACATTGATAGGGAGTATCTGTCTACAGAACAGCCACACACTCTACATGGATTGGGAGTATCTGTCTACAGAACAGCCCCACACTATACAAGGAAAGGGAGTATCTGTCTACTTTGGGATCCGTGTGTGTGGTAAAAGTACTTCCGACATTGAATCTCTTTAATCACTTGAGATGGAGCATGTAAGTGAATGGCTTGTCGATTACAAGCTTTCACTTCATCTTGGTACGACAGGGTCTATTCTTTTTGGTTCAAAACCAAGGTTAAGGTCAAAAAGTAATTTAAATATTTCATGTAATGGTACAAATATCCAGGCTACCAGCTCAGTTAAATATCCAGGTGCAACTTTGGACCAGAACCGTTCCTGTGATGAAATTGCACGGTCAGTGGTTACGAAGTCAAATGCCCGGCTGAAATACTTGTATCGGAAAAGTCAATTCTTGGATTTCCACACTTAGAAACTGTTGGTCATATCCTTAATTCAGTGGCATATTGATTATGTTTGTTCTTTTTGGTACCCAACTTTGACTCAGTATTGGAAGAAAAGGCTTCAAACAACCCAGAATAAATTGGTTCGTTTTGTTTTGAATAAGGACAGCAGGTCACATGTTGGGCTAGAGCAATTTAAGGTTCTTAACTAGTTACCGGTCTCCAAAAGAGTTGATCAGATAACTCTTTGTCATGTCAATAAAATAAAGTCTGACATAGCCCCAGAATACCTTAAGGAGCATTTGGACCCCTTAATCATGCCCATGACCGCTGTACCAGGTCCAGAGTGTCTGCGCTTTCATTATCAGATTCCAATATAAGCTATTATTTTAGTGACACAGGACGATTTTCTTTACTAAAGGTAGGAAACTTTGGTAGAAAAGCTTTTGCTTTTAATGGTATTGTCCTTCCTCAAAATCTTACAGATATTCAATCTTCCCACACCTTTATGCATGCCATCAAAGCCCATAATAGCCAGATAGTTTTATTTTAATTTTCAATAGTATTTGAATCTTTCAATAGTCTTAAGATTCCCAGATGTTACATATTCTTAAGTTTAAGCACAACACACACATGTTGTGAATGTCCTTTAGTAATTTACCCATTTTTAGACTAAACATTTCACTTTAGTAATAATATATATTAAATTTTTACAGCTTGACTGACAATTTTGGATGTACTATTTCATGATTCATTAATGTGATACAAACTTGGACTGTGATTTTAATGTGATACAAACTTGGACTGTAATATATGCGATCTCCACTAAATTATTACAATTAATGCCTTACTGATTAATATAAGTATTGAATTGAATTTTATTCAAATTAACATGACTTTCTGTGTCATGCCTCCAATGTCGGGGACCACATTGGAAATAAGAGGAATCCTTTTCTCTCTATTGTGTTATCCCTGGTATTGGTGGATAATACATGGCTCATATATTTATATTTATCATATATTTATGTCATGTCATATTTCTAGTCTGCTTAATAATTTGATTATTGTTATATATAATTGTATCGTTATCCATCATTATGTCATGCCATGCCATGCCCTGTTTGATATTATTTTTGTTTTTATGTACACTTTCACCGAATAAAATTTACTTACTTACTTATTATCGACACCCTTTATGCTTTTTTTAAAATGTTTCTTAATTTAATCATATAACGTAACAATTCAAACAAGAAAAACATTGATGCACAGCATGGCCTTAGTAGGACAGGGCTCAGCCCACCGGCTGTACGGATTGATACTGTAAAGCAACCAATACAAAGCATCAACACATCATAGTCTAGTAAAATTCCATCTACTTGTCCCTTTTGTCCTAATAGTTTTTTATGTGATTTTCGTTAGGTTCGTATACTCGCTAACATTTCTGTCATGAAGATTTGATAAGCAAATGAATACATCTGAAGCATCAAATAATATCTGGTTAAAGAAGAAAAAACGGGACATGAACTGGATTTAGACCGAAAGGCACCTTAACTATTAACTTTATCCTTTCAATGATTCATATTCAAATTCTGAAAGAAATTTACCGTCTTATGAAAAAGATATATGGAATTTTATACCCCTAGCCTCATCTTGTAAATAACTAACTGAACGGTATACCAGAAAGAAGAATTTGTCAATATTCAGTAACCATTGTATGTATATAACAATTTAACATAGTTCTGGTAATAAAGTATTCAGTATAAACTATAGAAATACATTAGCAACACATTCACTTATGAGCCTGCCCAAATGATAGTCATGCAGTTAAAAAAATGATTAAAAAAATGGTGAAGGGGTTTAAACTCAAAGAAAATGCAAATTTTATTAATGGGGCATCCATTCCACTCTGATAAATTTTGTCTTTATAATATTCTTAACATAATGGCAAAAAATGATGAACTTTTACCCTCTAGATTACCAGATCTAAAATCAGCCATTATCCTTATTAGTTTCACATGAATGAAGATTATTATGATTATATGCCGTAAAACATTTAAGAATGATTTAGAAGCTGAAAATGCTAAGTAAAACAGAAGAAAAAAGTAAAAATTGGGTTCAGATTGGATTTCAACTCCACTCGTAAAATTACAGCGAGACGCCTAAACCAATTACACTACGACGATCGTCTACATATGCGCTAGAAAAATAACCTTATATACGTCTGTATAAAGAAGACAACTCTTGCATTTCTAGAAACCTTATATAAATCTTTATAAAGAACGACAACTCTTGCATTTCTAGAAAAGTAGACTGTGTCTACAGTTTTCGTTTCAGAAGAACCTCAATTTTTCAATGAAGAGAGACGCATATATTCGATCTAGTGCTTAAGTCTCCATCTTTTACTCACAACGTATTAAATATAGCGGGCCGCTTTTGCGGCCCGCAATCAAATGAAAACCTCAGTATCAAATGCCGATCGGATATGTCCGTTATTTCATACACACAGTTACTAGAAAACAGCCAATATAGAAGTAGTGCTTTTATTTAAATTTAATCTGTGGCGTAAATTCAATTTGTAAGGAAGTTATTGACTTCTTGAAACAGATACAAAATAGTAGATTCGAATTCACGAGTTGTTCTGTTTTTATTCTAAAAGTGTTTCCGCGAAAAGGAAGGGGTTGTCATTTCGGATTATTTTAAAATTAGTAAGTATATGTACAAGGAACTTTAAAGATGTGTGACAGGCTAATATTTTTAAAACGTTAATACAAACTAGCATTATTCCCCCGAAAAAAAGTGTAAGGAGGGGTATACTGGATTAAGCTTGTCTATTCGTCCGTCTTTCCGTCTGTAGACGGAATTTTGTGGACTCTAAATCTCAAAAACCCTTGGTCAAAATTTAATGATACTTTACAGAAGTGATCAGTAAAATGCCTTATGGTGCATGGTCAATGTTTCGGGTCATTTGGTCAAAGGTAAAGGTCACAGAGGCTCGAGATAGTAAAAGCTAGTGGACACTAAATCACATAAACCCCTGGGTACAATTTATTGATATTTGACAAAAGTGATAAGTACCATGCCTAGTTGTGCATGATCCATGTTTCGGGTCACTAGGTCAAGGTCACACGGGCTCGATATCATAAAATACTGTGCGCTCTTAATTTCCAAAACCCCTGGTCAGAGTTTAATTGTATTTCACAAAAGTGATAAGTACCATACCAAACTTTCTGCAGGTCAAATAATAAAAGCATCAAATGTTACATTAATTTTATATAGTGTGTCAGTAGGTTGTTCAGGGGGTGTTCATCACCTTCAGTGGTAGTTTTAGTTTTCTAAAGCTTCTTAAATATATAATAAAATTTCTTTAGCGTATGTATAAATATGTGAAAATGGTGTGTTCGTATGGAAGGCTCAATGTAAGATTACTGCTGGCGTTTGTTTGCTTTCAAAGTTTGATATTGTCTGTACATTTTTTATATGTTTCTGTTTCATTACATCGAAGGGCGAAAAGGTAAACTCCGAAACAAAAATATTCTAAGAGGGAGTAGTACCTGAACAAAAAATAAGTAACTGATGCAGAAACTGATGCAAAATAAGTATGTTTATTATTTTTTTAAAAACGAAACGTTGAATTGTTCTATCAAATACTTTTATTGCATTTCAGACAAGAATGGTTTCTTTAATTTATATGATCAGCATCGTTGCCCTACTACTTCTTAAAGAACGAATCACGCAAACAGAAATGGTGTTAAGCAGGTGGGAAGATTGTGTTGCTGAAGACACTACAGTTATCTGTAGAAACAGCCTCCCAAATGCGCTGCCTGAAAATGTGTCTAAAGTCATAGTGAAAGATTTTCTAGGTATCAGAGCTGTCAATGAGACATTCGCACATGAAAGCTGGACATCAATAGACTTTCTTGATATAACTGTGAAATATAATGCTGGATTTCGTCTTTATGATTACAACTTTTCTCCCCTTGTTAACTTAAGGACACTTGGAATACATTCACCTGACATGACCCTTAACGGTGGAAAATACATTTTGCATGGACTAAAGAAGTTAGAATCCCTTAACCTATCTTCATGTTACCACTTGAATTCACGGGATCTTTTAACCATGTTGGAAACACACAAAAGCTTACACTCGCTGATACTTATCCAAATCAGTAACCTTGGTGGTAGACAGCTTATCATGGACAATGCCATTTTTCACATGATTGGTAAATTGAAAATAAGAAAACTAAATTTGAGTGGATGTAACCTATTCATTAAGGGTCCACTGAATATAGGAAATTTTTCATTTTCTGTGTATGATGCAAATTTTTCAAATATTACGTTGTCTCACTCGGTTAAGGATTCAGATGCCGTGCCATTTTTATCAAAACTGTTTTCCAGTATTAAGATATTAGATGTATCCCATATATCGAACAGATTCTTTGATCTTGATTACGGCGTTTTTCATAAAGACGCAATTATTCCGAATTGTTGGTTCGACCCATTTGGGGATTTTCTGTCTAAAACCGAACATCTAAAAATGAACAGTGTGTTGTCTAAAAAAGTTAATATAAGTAGACGCATTGTAAATCTGTCAAATTGTGATATTAATCTAAAAACACTTCATATAAGATCAAATAGAGTGCACTATTTGAATACAACAATAATGTTGCCAAACGGAATTCAGCTTTACGAAATTGACCTTTCTTCAAATGGTTTAGAATATATGTCCCCTTTTGTTATCCGATCTATCACTTCGTTAGAAGTTCTTATCCTGGCTAATAATAATCTGCACATGATGACTTCTTATGAAGAATTCAAAGATCTTTTCCTTACATTAAAAAAGTTACGGCACTTGGATTTATCAAACAACAACTTAACTTGGCTTCCATATGACATGTTTGTTTCTAATGGTAACTTGAATTGTCTTGATCTGTCTCATAATAAAATAACTTCTTTAAGCTTTAAAACGAGTCATCTAAATAAACTGCGTTTTCTTGTTTTAAGGAATAACAGGATACTCTACATCGATGGCAATGACCTCGACACTCTTTTCTTATTTTCGAAGAATATGTTCGCACCAGAGATTGACTTTATTAATAATCCATTCCTTTGTAATTGTAAGTCGGTATCGTTTCTCGAATGGCTGTCAGGCCAATCGAAACGTTATAACTGTACCTTAGATGGCGCTATTGATGTAACTATTGATGATAACGCCATTGATAAATCAAAGTTCATATGTGTAAGATCTAAAATAATCATTGCTTCAGTTTCAACATCGATAGCTGTTCTCAGTGTTATATGTCTTGTAATCACGTTCGCTATCTTTAGGAAACGACAGAGAATACAGAAAAGAACCCGCGCCAATTTTCTTGACGATTTTAAAAATGGAATACTGCCTCTTAAGTTTCTTTGCTTTTTGTCATTTTCAAGTGAAGATGAAGGAAAGGACACTTCTGACATCTATAAAAGTCTAAGACATTCATTGATTGAATTAACAGGAATAGAGCAAGATCTAGTTTGTCTGGGTGATAGACATTTTAATCCAGGTTTTCCGATCGTTGAAGAAATCTTACGATGCATAGCAGGGAGCTGTGTTGTCACCTTTGTAGTTACTAACAACTTTTGCGAAAGTCGCTGGTGTCAGCTTGAACTCAGAGAAGCATATGAGCTAAACAAGCCAATAATCTTGATTTTCAAAGAAGACATTGACTTAACACTTATGCCTCCTTTATTGATGAATATTTTTAAAAACTTTACGCGAGTTAAGCTAGTTACCAAAGATGGCGGTCAAATAGAAATAATTCCGGGCTATGAGGAATTAGCTCTTTCCATTTTGAAACTGTCAGTAGCACGGTTCGAAGAAGAAATGAATCAGAACTGAGAACATTTACTATCTTGATATATTTATTTATGCCTCTTCCGTGTACAACATTCAGCATATAAAATCATGTTAAGATACATTTTATCAATTAAATTGTACATAGCCCTTCAATTGTACATATTTATCTTCAAAATCATATGCGTGCTTTTCGTCTGGTTATCCATTTTACAGCCTTCGTATGTTCAGCGCAAGGTTGTAGGAACAAATTCCAATTTTATGAAACCAGTATCTTCCTGATAAATCGAGTGCATCCTGTACTTGAACGTGTTCTGTCAACGAGGAAAGATAAAGTTCTAGATAATCATCCTAGATAATCATCTTTCTTTACAGTAACACTATAAAAGTATATCACAACGCACAACATGTTTCGACTTTTGTACGTCTTAGGTGCAGTAAAAAACATTTTCCTTCTTTCTGCAAAATTAATTCATTTTTTTTATTAATCCTGGGATAAAGTGTTTTTAGTATACATTCGAGGGAAAGTCGACTGTCTCTGAGGTTAAGTATTTAATCAGGTAGATTGCCAAGCTACTGTGATCTCCGAGACAGTTTTTAAGGCGAAGTGTTTGGATCCTGGGTAAGAAATATATTTTCCGCCGGTTAAGCGGAGCGAATTAGGCGGGAAATAATTTCCTTGAATAGGTATAGATCTTTTGTTGTATAGACCAATCAAAATCTTGTTTTGTTGGTATTCGTAGTAACGCGAGTTATGCGAATCAACGTGTTGAAGGATTTGAATTGTATGGTCATTTCAGCTTTGGGCATCAATGCTTACAGACATATTATTTTTAAGTTTAAGTTTGTGGAAACTCCTAGTATTTGTTATTCAGAATATAAATGTTTATAAAGACTATTAGTACTCTGAGGCAAATCGCGAAGCAGAGTACATTTGTCCTCACGGACACTGTACTATAAATTGGTTTAGCCGGTTTAGCCAAGCGTAAAGTGAGATATTTTGTAAGGGAGTAATTGCATTACAAATCAGTTATAGTGATTCTCTGATTGTAACTTCAAATTCAATTCTATTTATTTATTGGGGTATAATATATAAGTCAGTTGTTCACTTGTAAATGTGTCATTGTAAATGTGTTATGCACATTAATTAATTAATTAAAACGTAAATTTGCAAATGATTTATTTATTAAGCATACTTTGATTTACAGTATAGCACTTCTTAAGATCTATTTTTGGAAATGTTTTATGTGCTATTTAATTTAAAGCCATCAAATAAAACATGGTTATTTTTGTGAGTGCCATGAAACGAGAACATCCCGCCGTTTCTTGTCCGGAGAGAAATCCAAGCCAGCCGCGGGTACAGGGTTCCAAAGCATTTCTCATCAAGGGTTTTATTTCTGGTTTTACCTGTGCAGCTAGAGGTCTCATTGATGGACATTTCAGACACATATTCATTCATAGCTAAACGATATTGCGAGTCACCGATGCCTGTAAACTATTACATAGTCATTTAGTTCCAATATTACATTATATGCATAATAGTACATGCAAGCACGAGTTGCTTGAATATATTTTGGTTACTGATACCTATAAACTATTTTGTTTCAATATTACGTTACATGTACATGTATATGAATAGTAGTGCATACGGATTGGTTCAGGGCACTGTTTATACATTTGCGTATTAATGCATTACGATGTCTTCATAATACATTGTATAATCATTAGTCTCGGAATGTGTCTTCTTATTTGCAACAAGGGTAGTTAATATGACATATGTTCACATTGATGTGAGGTGAAAGATGGCTCCAATGATATATTGAATGACATGTTTCAGAATATGTTTAATGTACTGTGTAATAATATATTGGGGTTCGTGTTGGGGGGGGGGGGTTTTTGGGGGGGGGGTTTCCTGTTTAGGTTTTGGTGGGGGGTTCCCTGTTTGATATTATTTTTGTTATGCCAGTGTTTGATTTTTGTACGTAATGAAATGGATATGATGAACATTGTCAGACTTAGAAACAGTGTAAGCTTGCCCAAGTGCGCACTACAATATACACTATATTGAAAGCAAATGTGTTTGTTATTCTTCTTTGAACAAATAATCTATGTAGGTTTAAGGAACGGACAATATGACAAAGTTGCCAAAGACGGTCGTCTTAATTTAAATAATGTGATGTAACTAAATCCCTATTCAAAGTTTATTTCGTCCGATTTTGTATATCAAATGAGTGCAGAGAGAAAAACTGCAATACCCACTTAATCGTCATATGACTCGTGTATCAAACACGGATCTAATTATGCATGTTTCGGGTAAAGCATACAATACAGAATCCGGGATGGCTAACTTGTGTAGGTGTTTATATAATAGTATTTACATTTACAAAAGAATATGGATTTTGTTGTATAAACACCTGCACCATCTTAAATAAAATAAATTATATTTGAAGTAATACACGGTATTAAATGTCATATATTATTTGATAATTGCACCATTTGTGGGCAGAAAAACAACATATTTAAACGTTCATATTTGAGCACAAAGCATCCTGCAGTCTGTTTACATCTGATCTTCGTATCTGATAACAAGTCATAACACCAGAGTACTACAATAAAACGTCACTTACCAGTTAAAATTCGTTTTGAATGCGTTTGAAAAGAAAACAGGATACTTGTCACGTTTTGTAAATTATTTAAACAGAAAACAGTTTTAATTGCACGCTACATTTACAAAAGTTAAATGATTATATGATATGAAAGTAATTTGGCAGTACCTTTTAAAATTGAAGGCTCATTGCGGGCCGCAGAAGCGGCCCGCTACATTTAATACGTGGTTTGAAAATGTTACATGTAAGTGAAGTAGTGTATAGTTCTTGAACAAAATGTTATGAAATGAATGAAAATCGCCTAGGAAGGTACGATGAAGAATGAATTAAAGCCACTGTTCATTGTGTAGCTTTAAAATTGTCAAAAAGTTGATATTTCTATCTTTTATCCATGTAAACGTCAAATTATTTTATATGCTTATGTAAACGTTTAATAAGTAGTGAAAAGTTTTTATTGTTCGGCCAGTATAAAAACCGATTTCGGTCAAACATGTCGGTATCTTCCGGTATCGGGTAATGTAGATCCATTACGATACTAAGACTCGATTATTTTTTATTTAAAATTTACAATCACACTTCAGTATGTTTTTTAATCATAGAAGTATCACTGTACAGTGACTGATAGTCTATTATAATCAGACATTTCATGTTAGAGCAATAAACTGACAGGTAGCCAAAGTTAACTGCAGGTATGACTTTACTAAATCGGTGGGACTTGGCTTTGGTGTGGGGGTGTTTTGGGAGGGCGTTTTGGTAGGGCTTCCCTGTTTGATTATTTTTGTTTTTTGGAACCAGCCAATTTGTGTAGGGAACTTGCGGACCTATTAGATATCTGTGGTCTCTGATTGGTTTAAAATGATTAGTAGCACTAAAGTTTTCTAGAATTAAAATCGAAAGAACAATGGTTGAACATAACAAAAAATAGTTTATTAATTTTCTGATTAATTTTACGGTGTTCTGTGGCTATCTGAAAATATTGAATTTTTTGACAGAATGTAAACAAAAATCCTACAGACGAGGGGGTGATGTCCTACTGGTGCAATTTTCGGCTATAAAGTATCACTATATGTATATAAAAAGGGCATTTTTGGGTGTGACTAAGGTGGTTCTACAGATTTATTGGGGTGTAACCACTCAACGAATGTTTTGGTATGCGGACCGTGCTTGAATGCTATACAGTAAGTCTATGGGAAAAGATTTAGTGTAGTCATACATGCATGGCCGGGATGCACTTTCTATTTTTATCAGACCGGTCTACATTTAATGTTACCAGACTGGTTTACAGCAGTAAACTGACAAGTAGCCAAAGTTAATTAATTGGTCGGGATGCACTATAAAATCAGACTTTTCAGTAGTCGTGAAAATGTGCGTTGTTTTGTTTACAAACATTTTGACTGCAGACGATTTTGTGAGGATAGAGGAAGGAAAAGTATTGTACATTCAAGAATCACTTTAATGGAACATAGCGTAGAACATATTATAATATTGCTGCGTTAACTTTGTTTTAATCAGGAATACTCTATAACCATATAATAGACCGTTCCTGTTTTAATTAACGCTGAATGAAAACAGGGGTCGTATATACAATCTAATAAAGCCTGATGAAAAAAAAACGGAAAGAGCGTAAAGATTATCGAAAGCTTTTTCATGAATATGTTTTTGTTTCTTTTCAAGTCATAAATGATACACTGAAAACGAGAAACAGATACTAAATTGTAAATGTGCAAACAAGATAGTCATGTATTTGCTTTACACGCACCTAGAATATAAATTTATTCTGTCTTTGTTATAAAGTCTGTAAAGTTATTTTGCATCTCCCATTTCAAATCATTTACATGAGAGCTTTGTTTCTAGGCCTGCCGTTTTTCTTGTTTTATTCTTTGATTTATGTACTGGCTGTCACTGTCTAGTTTCACGTCTTTGGTACGACGTGGTTTGAACACGCTACTTCTCTAATTCGAAGCGGGCGTTCTTCCACCAGGATATTTAGGATTTCTGACACTGATATGTGTTATCATTAAATTCTTTATCATAACATAAAACTTATGAATGATTTTTCATACTCAAGAAGAGAGTATTATGTAAACGTTTTTTTTTAAGATGTGTAAAGAGCAAATACTTTAGCAACATAAATTCCCTGACTGTGACATTATCCAAATAGCTGCAAATAGATGGGATCATTTCCAGGATAATAACAACGTGGCTCAAACATGTACACGAATTTTGAGCAATACAGGTTGTGCATTAAGGATTTTCGTTGACTTTCTAGAAAAATGTCGAAATGTACATTTACTTGCTCATAATGCCAGATTTAAAACACGCATGTTCGCAAGTACGTGTATCAAACATGGGTAACATCATATCTGCCTTTGCTATAACACATCGCCCTTTGAAAAGGAGATTTCCTAATCGTGGATCGATTGGTTATAATCATTCGGTGCTAGTAACGGACCTTCTGCTGAGTTGTGAGGATCGGTTTTAACTTGCAGCATTTAAGACTTTTATTTTCGAGAAGTTGTGAAAACCGTTTTAAACAGCTTCTGTGAGACAACACTCAAGAAATTAGTAAGCTGGTAGAGTATTTTGCCATAAATATATAGGTAATAAATTAATTATTGAGAAATTGCTTGTTACATCCTTTAAACTATAGGAGTTTTCGGAAGTTACGTATAAAAAAATGAGTCAAGTGGGTGTTTGACATTTTCACGTAAACGATCACTTTACTTACCTATTTCTAGAAGCGTCGTCACTTTTTCGCGTTACAGTGACATTATTCAAGAGCGCTTACTGAAAAATCTAAGCCGAACACATCCCATTTTTATTGAATTATTCAGTTTCAGATATCAAAAATAGTAAATTGTCAAAATTTTAAAAACTTGCACCGTCTACTTTTTATTGTTATTCTCTGAAATGCCAAAATTCATGGGGCAGAAAAATGACGTTTCTGACGTAATAAATTCTTTTTAATAAAGTGCGATAGTTTGCACACCGATTGATAGAATATTTTTCAAGTATTACAGCAAACATTGAAAAAAAGAGTCTGTCCACAAATGACAAAATAACATAACAATAACCGTATGACGGTATGCTTCTGGGACGCTGTCGCCAGATGGCGTTGTTAAATGACGTCACGTGACGTCATGTGAATAAAAACTTTACCACGCAACGCAGATGGGCACGATATGCGCATGTAATAAATTTCAAAAAAAATGTGACATCTTTTAATTGTACTGACGAACGGAACGTGACGTTCGGCGACAAA